>JAKCPI010015253.1:0-25081 GCA_023213315.1 Euborellia annulipes
TGCTGCAATATTCCTATGTCCGCCTCTTTGTAACTTATAGGAATATGGCGGCAATATTACTGTAATATTGTGCAAGATTGGCAATATTACTGCAGTATTCCAAGCTGTCTGGGTAAATGAAGTTGTAAACTTCAAAAAGAATCACCCTGTATATATAATAATATTTTATTTGAGTCACCCACCTTACAAGTTCTTTTGTGTTTTTTTGAAAATTAATAGAACTTATATATATATATATATATATTTAATTTGAAAATAAAATATTCAGACTAGACTGGTCTTGAGGAAAAAAATATTCCCAAATTTAGATTATAAAATAAGATTAGTAATAAACAAAGATGATTTTCCCCTTTTAGATAAAGGAATTTTTAATAAAAGAATTGGATTTTCGATTTAACTTAAAATCTTTTACAAATAAACCACATAAAAAAAAAATTCAATTCTTTTTATTAATGTTTAAAAACTGTGAAATCATAAACTCCAAAAAAAAGATCAAGAATTTTTTTTCAAAAGTTTATCAAAAAATTTACTGTCCCGAACATTAATTAATGAAATATCTTTTTTTTTTGTTTTTATAGAATAATTCCCACGTACCGATATCTCCTGGATCAACACGAAAACTAAAACTGGAGCATAAATGTTGACATTCCGGTGGAGGAACAACCCTCCACGTTTTGTGTCCTTTAATTTGCGCTTGCCACATCAATCGACTGATATAATCAATCTGGAAAATTCAATTGTTTTTTTTTTAATCAAAGAAAAATAAAAAATAAAAATAGATTTACTCACATGCATTATAGCGCCTTCATTATAACCAATAAAAATATAATCTCTTCGGGCGTATTCTGCATTTTCTGGTAAAAATTTTGGAATTTCATAATATTTTCTCATCTCTGCTAAAACTTCTGGATGGCAATTGCTCCTTGAAAACAAAAAAACAAAAAATAAGAGATACGTAAACCTTCCTTTAATAATAGCCCTTGTTTTATAATAATAATAAAGTTTGTTGTTTTGGTCTATTTATAAATTTAATTCAATTTATATTTTTTTTTTGTCCTGAACGTCGTTAAATATTATCAATAAATTGTTTCTGTCATTAACATGTCATAAGCCCTCGGGGGGATGGGGAGGGGGTTGCGGTGCTAACCTCTTTTACAACACGCGCGGGTGCGGTTTGGGCGCCCGGCGATTTTTTTTTTTGCTATAGGTATATAAAAACTAAAAGAAAAAAATACCCTGCCCCCCATATGTATATTTATTTTTTTTAGGTTATCGTCTATTATATTGACTAACTTGGGTTGGAGAAGGGACGATAGTGTTTGGTGGGGGGGGGGTGTGTGAGTGAAAGAGAGGGGGGTTTTTTTTTTTTAAAAAAAAAAAAAAAAAAAAAAAAACATGTCATAATGACAACAATCACTCGATTTACGACATTAATCAAATTAAGAATCGAAAAGCTTTTAAAATTTTTTTTAAATTTCCCATTCGACTGCCCAAGAACATTTAAGGGTTTGCTATATATATATATATGTATATTTGCATTAGTAAAATATACCGGTTGCTGCGGGGCCGTACATATAAAAGCTCTTTTGAGTGCGTGAAGGTGGGCTCTGATTATTGTCCATCCATTGTTGCTAATTTCTCAATTATTTTCAAAAATAAAAAAAACAACTTACCATCCAACATACCAGGATTTTTCACCATTATTTAAATCAATTCTTTCTTTATTCATAGAAAAAACATCTTTCAAAGATTTAAATTCCGTTTTAAATGTTAAAATTTGACATTCCTCTTCGATACTCTCATATGATCCTTCAGTTTTGTCATAAATATCTTTAAAAAATGTAAAATTAAATATCTCCATAGCTGCCCAATTCATCGCTGCGCCTTTGGCGATCATCGGCCTCGGCGAATACTCGTAGGGTTTAAAAGATCTCACGGGAAATGTTATTAAATATTAAAACTTGATCAATTCCTTTACACATATTGCAATCGGTTTCTGGCCTGGTCGCCTCCCATATTAAATAATTATTTGGGATTAAACATCGAATGCCAAAAAGATGTTTCAAAAGGGAATCTATAAACGGTTTATTTAGAAAAATACTTAATATGACACTTAATATTATGGTTACAATTATGGTTAATTTTAATGACTTGTTGCGATTAGATTGGCGAGATTTTATTACAGTGATTAAATCATTTACTGTAATTGTGTTGTTGATAAGCGTTTTGCGGTTAATTTCATTTAAAGACTTAATAAATATATAAAAATTAGTCTTTTGGGTTTCTTCAAAGGCCATAATTACCAAATACGTATAAAACATTTAGAAAAAATATAATCATTGTAGTTATAAAACATTCAGTTTCGAATCACTCATTAAAAAAAAAAAAAAACACGATTTAATAAAATGTAAGAAATTATATTTGAGAGTATTTGACAGATCGTTTTGTTTTGACGTTTATATGGAAGCCATTTTTGTTTATATCAAGCAAACAACTAAACTGATTTATATTATTTATTTTAAATTTATTTATATAAATAAATTTAAATTTGTAATATTTTTTAACTAATTATTAAATAAATAAAAATATTACAAATTTATTTTTAGAAAAGGTAATTTGATTATTAATTTTGGTGCAGAGTTGGTAGGTTTTATCCCGCCGAGTATAATACACGGTTTTATACATATATAAAACTATTGCGGATAAAACTAGCCCGATGTATAAAAGATATAAAACTGTAAAAAACCAACCCCCCCTCCTGAAAAAAACAGCTTAAAAGCTCCTCATAGGTCATTTTGATAACTTACCTACCCCAACATGAAATTCGGAGTTGAAGGACAAACTTTGCTATTCCGCCCATAGGATTTACATTGAAGCGCTTTTAAATCAGGCTAATTAGCTTATAAATTTTAATTTTTTCAGCTATTTGATCAAATATTAATATAAAATAGGATCATTAGATTTATATAGGTGCTTATTTA
This sequence comes from Euborellia annulipes, assembly GCA_023213315.1. Taxonomy (NCBI): domain Eukaryota; kingdom Metazoa; phylum Arthropoda; class Insecta; order Dermaptera; family Anisolabididae; genus Euborellia; species Euborellia annulipes. The sequence continues at coordinate 2,982 of JAKCPI010015253.1, forward strand.
TCCATAAACAAGTTTAATTTCATGTGATATAACGGTAGAACAATTTTGTTAGGTTATGGTAAAAATTTCTAATTTATCTATTTTTGTCCTTATTTAATATCTTTTGGAAAATCTGTCTGCTAATAGCTATTAAAAAATAAATAAAGACAAGGAAGGATGGGTTTTTATAAAATTACAACAGAAAATACCTGATATGTTTGTATTTATTTATTATATGTACATTTACCTTATAAAGATCTATGAAATAATGTGTTAAAACATATAATTATTATTTTTATAGGCCTATATTAATTTAATATAGAAAGATTAATATAAATATTAATTTATTTTATTTGTTTTTTTAATCCCAGGAGTTTATTTTGCCTTTCTTCAGGTATATATGAGAATCTATCTGACAAGGAGTCCCCACGGGTAGTGGGTCACCGATTTTTTCAAACTCATAGGATTTGAAGATTAGTATCTGGACATCAATTTCCTAAAGCAGTACGATGCACTACTCAAGAACACTCAAGAAAATGGACTTTGAAGACTATCAAGATTTCCGAGTTCTATAAGTTTGAATAATTTTGTTTATATGTAAACATTGCCTGGTAGCCGTGACAGTAAGGGCAACAGTCTAGTAAACAAGGGAGTCCCTAGTTCGATGCTTGTTGGGAACATTTTTTTTTTTTATTTTCAATTCTCTATCCGTATATACAGTATCTCTCATATTAACATTTATAAAATTGAAATTAAATTAACAAATATTTTTTTTCAATATAAATTAACATCTTTTATTTTAATTACCACTCGCTACTACAGTTTTCACCGTCATGTTGTTTTATCGACTAAAGTCTTATATGGCCTAAGTTGCTGAAAAAGACTGTGTGCGAGTGGGTGAGTGGAAAAAACTGTGAGTGTTTAAAAAAAAAAAAAAAAAAGATATATGAAAATACATGAAACCGTTCGTCCTATTGAACAATAAGATGTTTTTAATTTGTATACCAAATTTCAATTTATTATAAATATTCGATTTTTTTCAATTTTAACGAGTGGTAATTAAAAATAAAAAGAAGTTAATTTAATTTCAATATGTTAATATGAGAGATACTGTCTATACGGATAGAGAATTGAAATAAAAAAAAATGTCCTCATCAAGCATCGAACTAGCGACTCCTTGTTTACTAACTGTTGCGCTTACTGTCACGGCTACCAGGCACTGTTTACATATAAATAAAATTATTCAAACTTATAGAACTCGGAAATCTTGATAGTCTTCAAAGTCCATTTTCTTGAGTGTTCTTGAGTAGTGCATCGTACTGCTCTAGGAAATTGATGTCCTGATACTAATCTTCAAATCCTATGAGTTTGAAAAAAATCGGTGACCCACTACCCGTGGGGACTCCTTGTGAGTAACTAAAAAAAAAAAACAAGTAATTAAGTAATTAAAATTTTACAGTAGAAATATAAATTATTTCGAAAATAATGAATATTGCAATGTATGAATGGAAATATATATAGGTAAATGTAGAATGGGTGGTTGAATCATTGTTGTGGCCAATGGGAATTTTGCATCCACTGGGTGGAAGTTTATACTGCCTACGGCAAGTAAGGTATCCGTCACAACTATCTATATAGTGAAGCTGAGACCTATTTGTATCTAATAAATAAGTCCCCACCTTCTTGAGGAATTAAATAAAAACTATAATAAATAATAAACAAATGTCTGAAAAAAGATAAAATTAAAACGGGGTCACCAATTAAAACATAGTTTTAACAAAATAAAAATAACAACGATTTATTGGGGTGTCAATATGGGGCACACAAAGGGGGTGTCTCTCCAAATAGCACTTTCCAACACAACTAAAGTACAAATAAATAGGGAAACTTAGGTGTAAAAATATGAAAATGAAACAAAATAATAGAGCACATGCAAAAATAAAATAATAAAATATTATAAACAAAAAGTAAAAGTGAAAATAGATTATTTGGAATTCCAAAATTAAATTAAATTAAATTATTCAACTTAATTAAATTATAAAAGAGAATACTGGAACCAAATTAAATTTTAAGACAAAATATAAAGAAAAATAAACAATGACAAATAGGTCATTAATTAACATTAGTGAAATAAGGGTCAATCAATGGCACTTATTTTACTAAATTATTTGACTAAATTATTAAAAAGAAATGTTCAGAATCCAAAAATCAGTATTAAGATAAAGAAAAAGATGGATAAAAAACAAATGTCACTTATCAAACAAAAGGATGTCGAAATGTTGAACAGCGTGCGGCCGAAACAAGAAAGATGTCGGCCTGAAGTCTCCCAAGACAAAGAAATTGGCTTTCTCCAGTCAGCGGCAGAGGGTGAACAAAGAGTTCATATGATTGCCAGGTGGCGAATGGTGGTTGATCAAACAGATCAAAATTATAATATAAATTATAATTTTATTTCTCTCTCTCGGATTAATTAATAGTGACTACTTAGTCAATGTTCTATTGTTTATATTAAAGTTATAAACAATAGAGGTTTAAATTAGCAAATTAATCGCCAATTAACAAGGAGTCCAAAAGAACCCTCTAGTTTCGTGTGCCATCGAAACCAGCTAAAATGTTTGCCAGATGGGCAAACAAAGAGAGAGAGAGAAGAGAGAGAGAGAGAGAGAGAGAGAGAGTCGGTGTCTTCTCAAGTAGTTACAAAGACAGAGGCTGGACTCATACTGACTGACTGACTGCTGACCGGGCGAAGGGCTTCGAGACTCGGTTGACCGGATGGGCTGAGGCCATAAAACTCGAAATTTTTATGGACAGTATACGCCATCTGTTAGGGACTTGCCTTACACTTTGCAATTGGCTTCAAATTTGAAATGTTTAAAATTATTATTGATTTTGGCTGCAACAATCATATTTGGAATAAGGAAAGTAAACATACCTTTAAACCCTTCCTTTGTTGTTCATATCGCTGTCTTTTTTATTTTAATATGTTTATTACTTAGATTATATCCGTTTATTTTAATTATAACACATATTCAAGCACTATTCAAGCCAGGAGAGGCCCACTTGTCACTTGTGAGATGTTTCACCTTTGTTGATTATCCTAAATAATGTTTTGAATCATTATATGAAACCAGAGGCGTACCGAGGCAGTTGGGGGCCTGGGGCGGCACTAGAAGATGGGGCCTTATATTGAATTTTTTTCTGGGAGAGGGTACTCATCTTTAAATATCCCTCTCCTCCATACATAAAAATATTTTAAAATACCGTATATCCCTGAACCCCAAGGGCCCCGGGGCCTCTCGAAGAGAAATTTTCATTAAATTTTGTTTTTACTTGAGCCCTGAGGGCCCCGGGGCCTCTCAAGAGAGAAATTTTCATTAAATTTTGTTTTTTACTTGAGCCCTGAAAGCCCCGGGGCCTCTCAAAGAGAAATTTTCATTAAATTTTGTTTGTGACTTGTGCCCTGAGGGGGCCCCGGGGCCTCTCAAAGAGAAATTTTCACTAAACTTTGATTTTTTAACTAAATTTTTCGGTTTTTATTTGAGCCCTGAGGGCCCCCGGGGCCTCTCAAAGAGAAATTTTCAATAAATTTTGATTTTTTTAACTAAATTTTTCGGTTTCTATTTGGGTCCTGAGGGCCCCGGGGCCTATCAAAGAGAAATTTTCATTAAATTTTGATTTTTTATCTAAATTTTTCCGTTTTTACTTGAGCACTGAGGGCCCCGGGGCCTCTCAAAGAGAAATTTTCATTAAATTTTTATTTTTTAACTAAATTTTTCGGTTTCTATTTGGGCCCTGAGGGCCCCGGGGGGCCTCTCAAAGAGAAATTTTCTCATTTTTTTTTATCTAAGTTTTTCGGTTTTTACTTGAGCCCTGAGGGCCCCGGGGCCCCTCTCAAGGAGAAATTTTCATTAAATTTTTCCTTTTTTAATATATGGGGGCCTATGCCGGCTCGGGGCCTGGGGCGGACCGCCCCCCCGCCCCCCTCGGTACGCCACTGTATGAAACTAAATAGATATTTTTATTTGTTATTTATTTATATAGATATTTACCTGAGATAAAGTGTTTAAGTGTATTTGAACTTCGTTTCAGTCAAATTTCTTGTTGTTTATTGAGCATAACTCTCTGACACTGACAGTTGATTCAACTTATTTTATGTTTAAAATTTAATTCTGTAAAGAATCTGTACTTCTCTTGATATCCTTTACGAGCACAATTGATAATATTACAAAATTTTGGCATCTTTGAGTATTTGGAGAGCCTAAATAACTCAAAAACAAACATTATCATATAAATCCCTATGTAAATGCATTGAAGTTTGTCCTTCAACTCCGAATTTCATGTTGGGGTAGGTAAGTTATCAAAATGACCTATATTTTATAATGTTTTAAAGCATTGACGATGTTGTTTGCTTTTTATTTAGTGAATAATATAATCAATCAAAATGTTAATAATTGAAAAATGAAATTTTATTTGAATTTCCTTTCTCGTCGGGTTTGCGCATGCGCATCCAAGTTTTATACATTTTATACGTTTTATACAAGTTTTATCCGCGATTTTTGTATAAAACTGCAGAATTTTGTATAAAACCCAACTCTGTTTTTAATTGGGAGCTTGAGAATTTTAAACAAAATTATTGATAATTTTAATCATTAATCATTTATATATATAAATAAATATATATATATTATATTATATAAGCTCAATATAGTTTTATTAAAATTTTTAATTAAAAAAAATTTTATTTTTCTCTTATCTTGTTTCTATATTCATTGATTAAAAACATCTGATTTCAGAATTCAAAATGGCTGCTGCTCAGCCAACGAGGAGGATGTAAGTTTATTTTTAATTTTTTACATAACATTTAATTGTATATTATATTCAATCATTTTTTTCTTAATTAACTTTTCATAGTGGTGAATCTTTTCAAGAGAGCCTGGGATACATATCCAGAGATCGTGGGCTCAGGATTCATGGGCCTGATTGGAATTGGTTTAATTTTTGGTACCTGCTATTTGTATGAAGTCAATGACGGAAACAATAAACTATATAAAGATAAATATACAGGTAATAAATCATTTGAGTTTATTTGTTATATATTAAATATAGCAATTTTCATAATTTATTTGAATTATATTTCAATTTCAGTTTATAGACCAGATGATCCTCGTGCCAAAACAATTAAAATGCCCAAGGACCTTAACAAATAGATGTTAATTAATTGCCTAATAGTAATAAACTAATTATATTTAAAATTGTTAATAGTTTTATTTTAATTTTTATCACGGCCGCTGAAGTCTATCCTTTATTTTATTCATCATTAGCACTTCTTTCTTTTCTCTTTTGACATTCCTGTTTTATTATTATTTTTTTTTAAATAAATAATTAAGCAATATATTTGTTTATTAACTAATTGTTGCCCCAAACAACGTCATTTGATTTCTTTACGATTTCCTCCCCATTAAATGGGTGTTTGCATTTGTTTGCAACTTGTTACTAAACATGTATAATGATTCATGGGCGTACCCAGGATCAAATCTAGGGGGGCATAGTCAGATCGTGGTCGTCCAGGGGGGGCAGATTATGGTCGTCCAGATTGTGACAAGTTATTTTTTATATAGACAGGTAAAGCCTTCGAATTAAAGGCCTAAAACCCCTCGAGTCCTAACAAAAAGAATCATCCCCCGTCGCCATCCACCAATTTTGTTTCGTTTCATCACTTTATAAACATTTAATTTTTTTTTTTGTTGTGTTTGTGGGGCAGCTGCCCCCTCTACCCTCCGCTGGGTACGCCCATGTAATGATTATGACGTTTTTGAATTAGTTTTGACAGAAAATGAATTATTTTATTTTATTTTTTTTTTAGTCTTTAGGCCGTTTAGATTCAATTTTCATTTATTAAAATTATTGTAATTACTATCCAGGAGAAAATTATACAACAATCAAACTACAAGAGAAAGAAAAAACTAACCATGAATTAAAAGAGATGTAGAATATATATATATATATATATATATATGTTCTGGAAGGTTTCCGCGACTGGACGAGAAAACTTTTTCGCATTATGAGAGAAAATAAATATGGTATTATTAAGAAATTATAAAAAAAATATTTCATATTCTTCGGATCCCTGTGTACTCATAAAAAAAAACTTTCAGACTTGGGCTCCGTTTGTTCCATTCTATTGCTACTATTCTGCATAAGGTCACATCAGCCGAAAAATAGATGTTAAATTATGAGAAGGGTAAATAATATAAATAAATAAAATAGCTTATTCTTCTGATTATTGAGCGGAAGTGTAACAGTGATTCTCCAATCCTTTTTGACAAGCCCTTGGCTCTGATTGTATGATCTGAGATCATATACTGGCGTAGAACGTCCATGCTCCTCAATTATTTTAATAATTTTAACAATCTCTCTCAAAAAAATTCATATATGCACTGAAGATGACCCTTGTAGCCGAAATATTTGCAAATAAATTGAAGTGATGAGACGCGAAAAAGGAAGCTGGTTTTTTTTTCTCCTTACTCGACCTAATCTACGATTCACAGCTGTAACATCTAAAAAAATTATAATTTAAAAATAAAGATGTTTTTTTTTTTTTTTAAATAAAAAAAATACACAAAAAAAAACCAACGACACATGGTGTTCCCCAGGCGGTCACCCATCCAAGTACTGACCATGCCCGATGTTGCTTAACTTTGGTGATCAGACGAGAACCAGTGTATCCAACATGGGTGGTTGTTGGTTATCCATTAATTGCTAAAAGATTACTATTTATGTTTAGACGGATGAAATGTTAATCTTTATTTCTATTTATCTTCTATTTTGAACTTTGCCCATCATAGTAGGTTGGTCAGGTAAAGTTAATGTAATCGTAAAAAATAAAAGGGTCGGACTAAGCCGAGCGCACAACTTGCCCACCCACTATTCAAGAAAAAATATTGCACCCCCCCTCTTAGAGCCCCCCTAATGGTCCGATGTTATACATATTATATATTATTTTACTCGGGAGGAAGTCTAGTTTCTGAATATATAAAAAAAAATTATAGGTTATGTAAGAAAAAAAATTTGCCCCCCCCCCTCTAGAGCGCCCCCTAATGGTTCGATGTTTACCAAAAGCTTTTCAGTTCTTGGCCTCTACCCCTAGTTTATGGGTGCAAAATTTCAAAACAATTGAATGAATAGTATTTGAGATTTCGTTGACAAAAAAAATTACCAGACATACACACACACACACACACACACAGACATCATTCCAAAAACTTCTTAAATGGATTCACGGGACGTCAAAAAGCATTTTGGCAGCTTCAGAAAAATTTTGATTTTTTTAACGATTACATTAACTTTACCTGTCCGCCGTGGCTCAGTGGGAAGACATTAGCTTCTCGCACCGGAGTCCCGGGTTCGCTTCCCGTCCCAAGCGAGAAAATTTATTTCATTCGATTTGACTACAAATCATTTGAAATAAATAGGGATGGGGTCTAAATGGCCTTAGATGCCGAAAAGACCTTAAAAAAAAAAAAAAAAAAAAAAAAAACTTTACCTGTCCAACCTACGACAAAGTTAAAAAGAATAGAGTAATAATAGACCCCTTTTGCTGTACCCCTCCCTTGAACTCAAGAACCTTTCTTAACATCTGAACACTCGCATATCCTAAATTGGTAATAAACTTGCTCGCCGAAGGCGAGCAAAGGAGTCCATCATACGCTATACGTTGGCATTTTGAAATTTCCCAGTGTCTTGTTTCGCATTGATAAGAAAATAATTATTCTTTCTGATTTCACAATTAAATCATCAAATCTCCCTGGGATTTAAAATAGATAAGATAGATAGATAAGATTTTTATTGTGGGCCAGAGCTGTTTAGCTCCATTAGCCCTTTTAAGATATTTTACAGAACTTGAAGAAAAAGCATTGTTGCTCAGCTTTAGTATAGATAATACAGTACAATTCTTTACAGTTTTGTCTTGATCAAGTGCATATACTTATATACAAATTCTTCTTTTTTTCCTTTCATTCACATTATATGCCTATGGAGAATCTTTTCCTTTCTTTCCTTATTTTGTATCTTTCGAACAAAGCCGTGTGAGAAAAATAAAGTAGGAATTGATGTTTTAAAAAAAAAAAAAAAAAAAAAACAAAACAAAACAACAACAAACTGCCCTAAGTCAAGCCGCCAGCGAACCCCGCGCCGCGCAGACCCGCGCCATACGGCCACCCAGAGCCCCCCGCAGATGCCACATGAATAAAAATAAAAATAACGATTAAATATTGAGGTGCCAAATCACGGTCGGGCGGCCAGGCCCGCCCTCGCCCTGGTAGCAAAAGACTCCAGCGTTGTGGCCCCCCTCGCCTCGCCCGAAAGTGCGTTCCATCGAGTGACTGCCATTACTTGGAAAGATCCTCCGTAGAGGACTGTCCTATGCGTGGGAACTGATAGAAGGTTTTGTCTAAACTTAGAGCCCAGGAAATCAAAATATCCCCTCAGGTATTCAGGACAGTCCCCCCTAATAATCTTCCAGACAAGTTTGAGGCAAGCAAGCTCCCTGGTCCCCTCCACCCTCAACCAGCCCAGCTCCTGGTACAGAGCAGAGACATGGGCGTCTCTTCTTAGCTGAAAGATGTACCTGAGTGCGTAATTCTGCGATCTCTGCAGTTTAATCGACTGGACGCAGCTCAGGTCCGTCATCACCACTGCGCCATAGCTGATCAGGGGAGATACCAGTGCCTGTACCAGGTGGGCCCTAGTCTTTATTGATAAAAACTGCCCGATTTGCTTAAGGCTGTGGATGGCGCGCGAAACCCTATTTCTTATTGAGTTAATCTCATGATTCCAGGTTAAGTTTTTATCCATCAGGATACCCAGATTTTTTACCACTTCCGAGAAAGGGATCCGCGAGCCATCGATCATCACCGGGGTCAGGGAGACGTCATCAATTTTATTTCTCAAACGAGAGTAGCCTATGATAATGGATTTTGATTTATCCGGGTTTATTTTTAATTTTAGCTTTTCAAGTGATGTTGCAATACGCGCTATTTCGCCATTCATTAGGTGGATATTGGCGTTAAGATTTTTTATGTCGGAGTGGAGGTAGAGCTGAACATCATCCGCATAGAGGTGGTAGTTAGCATTGGCTATTACATCGGGTATTGAGTTGATATAAAGCAGGAAGAGCAGAGGTCCCAAAGCCGAGCCCTGAGGCACCCCAGCAAGTACCTCTCTATAGCCTGACCGACTCCTAGACTGGCCCAGACAGACACACTGAGTGCGATTGGTCAGATAAGACTGTATCCATCTTCTGGATGTGTAGGATATGTTGTACAGACCGAGTCGGCGCACCAGGATGTTATGATCGACAGAGTCGAACGCCTTGGAGAGGTCCAGCAGCACCAAAGTGTAACCCGTCTCTGGTCCATCGCCCGCCTCACATCATCACAGACCTTTACAAGTGCGGTCGTCGTGCTGTGCGACCTCCTAAAACCCGCTTGGTGGTTGTTTATAAGGTTGTGCTCCTCTAGATAACCAGATAGCTGGGTGAATAGGGAGTTAAATGAGCAGTGGACTAATATAGACCTGGGCGAGGTCCATGGGCGTAACTATGGGGATGCTCCCCCTCAAAAATTGATAAAATATGGGGCTTTGCAGACCCCAGCCATATTCTCTAGTCACGCCCATGGCGAGGCCCCTTTTCTCCAAGATCTATCATACAAACATGCTTTGACACGACATACCTACTCATGATAGTGAAAAGATATAAATGGGCGGTGGGGCAATATTGAAAAGGATATAGATTAAAAAAAAAAAAAAAAAAAGTTTGGTGCGACTGGCACACAAATAATCGAAAGATGTGTTCTGTGCTTGCGACACCAGATTTTTTGTGTCGACATATATTTAGTTTCCGACAGTACCGAAGATGTAAAATTTATAAGTATGGGAAAAATTAACATCAGTAAAGTACTAGTAGTTTGTGGCCGATTTTGATTAAAGTTGTTCGGATAGTACATCGTAAGTCATAAAAGAAATTTTTTTTTAAATAAAATTAAAAAATTTGAATGCCAAAATTCATTATTATAATTTAGTCGTGACCTAACAGAGTTTATAATTGTATTAAGTTAATAATTTAATTACCAAAAGTAATAATAAAATGACTTTTGACTTGAGCAGTATTTCACGTAATATAGAACTGGCAACATTGCATTCATCAGCTATCTATTTTAAATCTTAAAAGCCTTCAATTTTATTTTATTTAATATATTACAATGTTTAATGCAAATCAGTTTAAACACAATGGACGATTTGCGAGAAAAAATATCTTAAAATGGAAAAAAAAAAAAATGTAACTGACAGCGAGAAAAGACACTTATGTTATGCGACGTTGCCAGGCTGGTCTGACTCTCAAATCTTCCTTATTTTTAAATATTGGCGACTGTCATTTTAGAGAATTTTTTGACTTTCTTGTTAAAATATCTTTAAAAGCGTTGGGCAGAAACTTTTGATTTTATTTTTAACGTATTCCTCGGAAGTGAATTGATAAAATGTAAGTTTTTTTGTTTTTGTATCTATTGCAGAGGTGGCTATATAATTCGATATGTGTGCGTTTCGTCGTTATTCCCCATAGGCTACATGTTAAATTTCAATTTTTTTAAAATTAATTACACGATAACCCTGGGTCAGATCTGCTTCAAAATTTTATTTTATACGTATTTGGTAGTGATTAATAACATATTAAAAATTAGCTTTAATATGATAAAGTGCTTTAATGTCCGAACAATCTTAAAAGCTTATTTTCACGCCCTAGGGGGGTGCCTAACTTAAATATAAAATTTCAACATCCTAGCTCTTTTTGTTCTTGAGATATTTTGTTCATGGACAGACAGACCATGTCGATCGAACCATAGGAAAGATAGGGGAAATGGTTGCCATGGTAACAAAATATAAATATTTTCCCATGTTTATTGATTTTACAAATGTGCCATACTGTCGGAAACTAAATATATGCAGCCAACATGGGGGGGGGGACAGCTCTATGGGAAGAATGTTTATAAGTTTCCTAGTTATATGACACGTGGCTAGATGGCAATACTAGGCTAGTTCAAAATTTATCCTGTAGAGTTCGTTCCATTCGCCAACAAAATAACATTTTTTCATGAGTTTGATAAGAAATACATTAAGTGGCTTAACAAAAAAAAAATTAATAGTACTACGTGTCATTCAAGTAGCTAAAAAAAAGCTTTGAAATAGCAAAGTGTACGAGTGAGTTGGGCTACGGGAGTGGAGCGAAGTGGTTACGCATGTTTTTCCCGCTAAGATGGCGTTGTGTGTCATAAAAATTATGCCCAAAAAATCAAGTAATTCAAAAATTTGCCAAGAGATGTCAGAATGGTAGCTAATAATATTTAATGTATTTGGTTGATTTTCATTGATCTTTTAACAAAAACTTATAAATGTTATTATATATTATGTATCTTTTATAAAAGCATAAAAATATATAAATATAGGCTAATACTATATCAGCTGTTAGACTAGCCTGCCATCTATTGCAAGAATGCTGAACTAATTTGACAGATGAATTTTTAATAAATCATCTAAGCTTATTTTAAAATTTTCTTAATTAATATGTGATTAATAATAACAATAAATTCATTTTTAAATTTAAATAAAAATTAAAGATTATTGGGACAGATTGTTTTTTTGTATTTGCTTGATAACAAAAAAATTAATTACGATAATTTTTTAATAAGTCATTAAACAAATTATAGCTCGATGTTCCAATAATCTCTTATGAATTTAATTCATTTAAAAAAAAACCGCATTGAAAAATTCCTTATAATAGTCTAGTTTTTTTTTTTTAAGTACGTTTAGACGTCGCTCCCGCCCCTTAAGGTGCGCGTCTCGGGGTGCAAATTTTGGGAGTTGCCAGCGGCCACAATTTTGAAGCTATCGACCTCAAATTTTTTTTAATTAAAGCTATTCAAATTACCTACAACTTGTAGAAGCCCTTTTTTTGATTTTCGAAAAAATAAATTTTTTTTTTAGATTAATCGCATTAAATAAAAGATATTTTTAAAAAATTCGCTCTATATCCTATAGATAATTAAATTAGTAATCATTGTGTTAAAAAATAATTAATTTTCTACCCTTAATTAATTAGCTGGAATCTTTCAAATGAAATGTATCCCTATGGGAAAAACTAACGCCATCTCTTGCCGTTTTGAGTAACTCGGTACTAAATCGTCTTCTAACTGCTTTTCGAGACGCGTACCTTAACTAGTCAGTATCATTGCAACAAGTACGAGTTCAAATCTCTCTTGGAGCAAGTTTTTTTTCCCTGCTTAGTTTTAGTTCCATGACAAGGGTATAGATGGCCCTCTACTTATAAACAATTTTGTGGCCGACACTCTGGAGTGTCAAGCACAGGAAAAGAAGAAGACTTTAACTAGAGAGTGTGTGTGTATGTGTGGCAAAAAAAAAAAATTTCAAATATTTCTTAATATAATAATAATAATAATAAATATTTTTTAATAAAGCGAAGACGGGAAATATGCGAAAAAATAAAAAGGATGAGGGTGGAGGGTGGAGGGGGTGGGGGTGAGGGGGAGAGAGAGAGGGTTGCGTTTACGCAAAGGAGTCCCCACCCCCACCCCTTACCCTTTTTGCAAGCCACTCTACGCATGCGTATTGCATTCTAATAGTAGACTATATATTCCAGCGAGCACACTGGACGTGTGTCAATGTGCAGCCCCCGGGGGTTGTCGTTTTTCTCTCTCTCTCTCTCTCACAATCGTCTTATATATCGTGAGTGTGAGTGTTAAGTGTGCGTGTATTATTATTATTAATATATCCGTCCGTGTTTGTTTGTTTGGTTGGTTGGTTGTTGTTGTTGTTGTTGTTGTTAAGAAGAAGAAGTCATCGATTGGTGAAGCAACAGCTCCATGCACTAGCAACAAGTACTATTACTACTAGTAGCAGCCAGCAGCTCTGGCTGGCTACGAGCCAAGAGTGACGTGATCGCGTGTTGCCCTGGTGAGTGAGACAATCCCCCACCCCCCACCCTCCCACCCGCCCTTCCACCTTCTCTCTTTTAATTTCAAAAATTCTACTCTAAAAATTGTTTTATCTCAAAAAAAAGACCTTAAAGAAAGAAAAAAGAATAAAATAAACAATCAATAAAATTGCAAAACTTTCCTCTAATTAATTTTTTTTAGCTTCTTTGCCTTTTTTTTAATAAAAGACAAGTAAGTGTATTTAAATTGGCTATAGGAGACTTTGCAGCCAAGGAATTAATTAAAAAAACTTTTATTTAATTAATATATTTTAATTATAAGAGGTTTTACTCAGACTACAAAAATTCTAGGTGGTCTTGAATATTTAATTTCTAAATTATTAGAATGAATTAAGTCAAAAGTGCTGAGGCGATAAATTTATTCGACCTTTCGGCATACAGCCATCTTCAGAGCACTAAAAAATAACGAGATATATATACACATATATACAATAATTATAAAAGAATTCAAAAAAAAATACCTTTGAATAATTTACACCAAAATCAAAAACAGAGGAGATAAAATTGAAAAATTTTAAAAATGAATATCTAATAAAAACTTGAATCAATTCCAAATAAATAAAAAGCATAAATAAAAATGAAAAAAAAAAATAAAAAATAAAAAAAAAAAATAAAAAATAAAAAAATAATAATATTATCAAAAAATGTTTTCAAAAAACGGGAGACTATTAACTCATATATATAAATATATATATCTTCATACAAGTTTTTTAGCAACTCTTTACATGTTATTTAAAAAAAAAAAAAAAAAAAAAAAATTATTCACAGTCTATTAATAAATAAAAGACCACCACCACCACCTAGAATTTTTGTAGTCTGAGTAAAACCTCTTATAATTAAAATATATTAATATTACCAGACCACACCATCGTTAAGAGTTTTATTTAATTATTAATCGTCGACGTTTCGGTCGCAAATCACGACCTTCCTCAATGCTGATAATCTTGTATTCTAACAATTAATCGTCCTGAGGAAGGTCGTGATTTGCGTGACCGAAACGTCGACGATTAATAATAAAAGTTTTTTTTATTTAATTCCTTGGATGCAAATTCTCCTATACCCAATTCAAAATCTACAGCCACTTCTTATCACAAGTGTATTTATATCAATATTTATATTTATTATAATAATAAGAAAGATATTGATAGTAATGTATAGATAAGACCAGAAGCGAGAGTCCATCAAAAGGGGGTTGCGTGGCTATTGGTAGTCTTTTTTAGCCCATCAGAGGCAGGCTGAGCAGCTAGAGTTTCCTAACTAAATGTCTTGTTTAAAAAAAAAATAATTTTAGCCCATCAAAGCCAGGCTACCCGACTAGTATTTCCCAACGAAATGTTTTGTATAAAAAAAAAAAGAAAAGAATTTTGGTCATTAAATGCAGACTACACCCATCAGAGGCGAGCTGAGCGGCTAGTGTTTCTAAACGAATTGTCTTGTTTAGATAAAAAAAAAAAATTATCTATTTTGGCCCATCAGAGGCGGGCTGAGCAGCTAGAGTTTCCTAACTAAATGTCTTGTTTAAAAAAAAAAAAGAATTTTAGCCCATCAAAGCCAGGCTACCCGGCTAGTATTTCCCAAAAAAAATGTCTTGTATAAAAAAAAAAATACAAAAAAAAAAGAATTTTGGTCATCAAATGCCCATCATAGGCGAGCTGAGCGGCTAGTAATTCTAAACAATTCCTTGTTAAAAAAAAAAAAAAAAACATTTGGCCCATCAAAGGCAGACTACGGAGCTAGTATTTTTAAAGGCAGGCTGAAGCTGCTAGGTCTATTTCCTAACAAAATCACTAAAATAAAAATTTTAGCACATCAGAGGCCGGCTATACGGCTAGTATTTTCAAAAAAATATAAAAATATAAATAATAATATAAAAATAATATAAAATAAAAAAAACAACAGAATTTTGGCCCACCAGAGGGCGGCTGAGCGGCTAGTATTGTTTAAAAGTAACAAAAGCTCTAATACAATAATTGAAAGAAAATTGTGCCAACATATGAAGAAAAAAAAAAAAAAATGAAATTTGGGTCTACTTATTATCTTCAAACTCACCCGCACCCCCCACCTGATTTCTTTCTATTTATATGCGTCGAGTGATGCGTTCTTTTTTCTTTCCTTTTATTTACTCACATAATAAATAATATTTTTGTTTAAAACAAGAGAGAGAGAATAATTTTTTTTTTTTATTATCCATTTCATTTGCATTCTGATGAGATTTATTTATTTTCAAGAAGATAACATAAATCTTTTTTTTTTTTTTATTTTAATTTTAAATAAAAACGTGTTGACTGACATCATAGGAATTACTCATTTTATTTTGTTTGTTTGGGTAGCATTTTGGTTATTTGCCTCCAAAAAACTTTTTTTTTTATATTTATAGGTTTTTTTTATTTGTAAATATGTCTACCCTGTCTATTGTTCACTAATTATTTGTACTTATTATTTCATTTTAATATATAGGTCATTTTGATAACTTACCTACCCCAACATGAAATTCGGAGTTGAAGGACAAACTTCAATGCATTTACATAGGGATTTATATGATAATGTTTGTTTTTGAGTTATTTAGGCTCTCCAAATACTCAAAGATGCCAAAATTTTGTAATATTATCAATTGTGCTCGTAAAGGATATCAAGAGAAGTACAGATTCTTTACAGAATTAAATTTTAAACATAAAATAAGTTGACTCAACTGTCAGTGTCAGAGGTTATGCTCAATCAAAAACAAGAAATTTGACTGAAACATTATTTAGGATAATCAACAAAGGTGAAACATCTCACAAGTGACAAGTGGGTCTCTCCTAGCTTGAGTAGTGCTTGAATATGTGTTATAATTAAAATAAACTGATATAATCTAAGTAATAAACATATTTAAATAAAAAAGACAGCGGTATGAACAACAAAGGAAGGGTTTAAAGGTATGTTTACTTTTCTTATTCCAAATATGATTCAACCACCCATTCTACATTTACCTATATATATTTCCATTCATACATTGCAATTATTCATTATTTTCGAAATAATTTATATTTCTACTGTAAAATTTTAATTACTTAATTACTTGTTTTTTTTTTTTTAATTACTCAGATAGATTCTCATATATACCTGAAGAAAGGCAAAATAAACTCCTGGGATTAAAAAAAACAAATAAAATAAATTAATATTTATATTAATCTTTCTATATTAAATTAATATAGGCCTATAAAAATAATAATTATATGTTTTAACACATTATTTCATAGATCTTTATAAGGTAAATGTACATATAATAAATAAATACAAACATTATATCAGGTATTTCCTGTTGTAATTTTATAAAAACCCATCCTTCCTTGTATTTATTTATTTTTTAATAGCTATTAGCAGACAGATTTTCCAAAAGATATTAAATAAAGACAAAAATAGATAAATTAGAAATTTTTACCATAACCTAACAAAATTGTTCTACCGTTAAATCACATGAAATTAAACTTGTTTATGGATAAATAAGCACGTATATAAATCTAATGATCCTATTTTATATTAATATTTGATCAAATAGCTGAAAAAATTAAAATTTATAAGCTAATTAGCCCGATTTAAAAGCGCTTCAATGTAAATCCTATGGGCGGAATAGCAAAGTTTGTCCTTCAACTCCGAATTTCATGTTGGGGTAGGTAAGTTATCAAAATGACCTATAATTTAATTACTCCGAGCAAACTTTTGACTAAAGGAATTCATTCACATCAATAATGAATGAATTATTTATTTTTTCTCATTGTTATAATTAATAAACACGATTTTTTTTTTTATTTTAGTTATTTTTCAAGCTTTATTTTCTGTTTTTGGTCCTTTGAATCACGGATAAATATAATAAATACCTCTGAAAGGTAAATAAGTTTTTAATAAAAATTATTAACAATAGAGAGAGAATTAAAAGGCAAATTCTAACCTAAACATAAATTGAAATTAATTTAATTTATTCAAAATAAATGCATTAATATTTATTATTTGCCGAGGAATATGAAATTGAGCGCGACTAATTACGTTACGATTCTTTCACCTTATCTCTCTCTTAATTGCATAGAATTTATCATCTTAGATTAAAGAAAGAAAGAGGAGGAAAAAAAAGTCTTTAAACATTCCCTCTCTCTTTTATGAAATTTAATAAAGGCGATCACATATTCAAGGAATGGGAAATGAACGTTAAAGAGGGATGAAAAAAAAAAAAAAAGATCTCTCCGGCTTCAAATAAGCAAGCATCTTAAGAAATAAACACTAAAAACGGTCTGATTAAATGTCAAAAACAGTTTAACTACACCAGGAAATAAAAATCCCCCCTCCCCTCCCTTCCAGCCTTCTTACATTCAATTTATGAAAATTTAAGAGAAAATGAAAATAAAGAAAAATTATTAAGAAATATTGTTGCTAATAATTGATTAATTATTAAATAAATAAAAAATTGGTATAACAATAAAAAAATATTATTATTTAATAATAACAATAAGAAATATAAAGGGTAAGAGAGAGTAAAAAATAATTAATTAATTCCTTTAGTCGGAGTAATTAAAAAAAAAGAAATGAAAATTAATTTGTGAATCCCCCCATCCCTTATCTATATAAATATAAATCTATACAGAGTGAATTAAAAAAAAAAACAATTTTAAATAAAATTAGTAGGAACCGACAGAATATTAGGTTTCGGTTACGGTTTCGGCCAAAAATCCTGGTTTCGGCCGTAGTTTCAATTTCGGCCAAAAAGTAGCCGAAACCTGAGTCTGAAAAGATGGGATGAGACTCGCATGCAAAAAAAAAAGGTCAAATGATTTGCAAAAGCGGAAAAGGTGCTGAAAAAAATTTAGTCTCCCTAAAAAAAAGGTAAAATGATTTTCAAGGGAGGGGGAAAAAAAATTTTCCGCAGGGCGGAAAAATTTTCAAAAAAAAAAAAAGTTAAAATAATAATAATTTTTTATAGGAAATACAAGTTTCGGTTTCGGTTACGGTTTAGGCCGAAACTAAGATCGAGGCCGAATATTCGGTTTCGGTTTCGGCTGAAAATCTTGTTTCGGTCGGACCCTAAAAATTAGTCTATAATTGAAACTAACCTTTTATTTCTTTTATTTTTTAACCTAATCTTAATAATGATTAATTATTACCAGGTAAATACATTTTTGAGAAAACAGGATGAATAAAGAAGAGCAGCTAGTATTTGTTTCATTTATTTAAGGCCCATTAAGCTGACGTTTCGGTCTCGGTCGAGACCATCCGAGACCGAAACGTCAGCTTAATGGGCCTTAAATAAATGAAACAAATACTAGCTGCTCTTCTTTATTCATCCTGTTTTCTCAATAAATTTATCCAGCTATAAATCTACCTTTCTCAAATACATTTTTATTAAAATATAAAGATACAACAATGAAAAAATATTTATTATTAATTAATTATAACAATAAGAAAAAATAAATTATTAATTTCTTTAGTCAAAAGTTTATTCTGAATAATTAAAAAGAAAATGAAATAAAAGTAATTAGTAGAAAATGAAAGGCCGAGCGGCTATATTTATTTCTTTATTTAAGAACCCAAAAGTAATTAGTAAATTCCCCTGAACAATATAAACATTTTTAGTTTAAAAAAAATAATAATAAGCCTATAATTTTAATTTGTTTATAAAACACACGCTGTCATTTAAAAAACAGCTCAAGATGGCATTAAAATTAAAAAGACCTGGAGTTTGATTTCATAGAGGCTACCCACCAGCCATTCTTCCATATGTTTGTATTTTTTATTATTTTATCTATTTTCTTTGTTGTTCTTTTTATAATAATTGATATTTATTTAATAATTAAAGATTGTTATCTAATAATTGAATTTAATAACTGTTTGTATATTGTTTTAATAATTATTAAAATTTATTTTTTTTTGTTTATAGATTGAAAAATAAAAAAATATTTGAAATAATCTTTTTTTTTTTTTTTGTCAAAAAAAAATTTAAAAAAATTAGATATAAAGAAAGGTAAGAGAACTTTTCTTTTTCTTATAATAAATTAAAAATACGACGATAACCTTTTAAAGGTTCTTTCACTTTGATTAACTCTCATCTTAAAAGGTAATTTTTTGTTTTTTTTTCTGTTATCTTTAGACATTTTCTTTTCTAACTAATAATAAACCCTCCTTTGATCTGATTTGTTGTTGGGTGAAAATTTTCTCTTTTTAATTACACAAGGGGGTAAAAAAATAAAATAAAAAAGAGAATTTATTTGAACTCTAAGGACAATGATCTCTTTAAAAAAAAAAAATATTCTTTTGAGAATAAATAATTAAAAAAAAGATGTGGCCAACAAATAACGAATATTAATTAAAAAGTGAATAATATTGATGACGTAGGTAGAGTAAGGGCCGGTTTCTGGCATATGAGGGTCTATTTCTGGCACATCGGCATTTTTTTTTAATTTTCTTTAAACAATACATTAAGCTTAATTAATTATTTCAATTTTTCTAAATTAAGTTGCTAACTTCACAAAACTTTCCTCAGATATGAAAAAAGCCATATTTTTTTGTTTTTTTAACTGGAAGGTTAAGCGAGTTCTTGTTATCCATTGGATAAGTTTGTGCTGAAGCAACGGGCCCTAAAAAGAGCGTTCAATAAATAAATAAATAAAGATATCAAAAGGCCCACGGGCTTCATTTCTTTACTCTAACGGGCTCTGTATTTATGACATCAGCAGATGCTGCTGCATAGGTAGGCTACATCAGCATTCGCAGAGTAGTCGGGCTAAAGTCTCTATTTTAATAAATACTAGCTGCACAGCCTTCCTGAGTGAGTAGCGAAAAAAGGAATACATCCGTTCCTTCTTCAGAGCCAAATTAAAGTCAAAATATTAATAATCCCTTTAAGATATAATTTATTAAGACTCAAACAAAATCTTTATTTATACTTATAAAATTTTTTTGATTTAACTAAATAACAATATTTAATAAAGAATTAATAATGCGTTTATAATTAATATTTACAAAACATAAAAAGGCCAAAAAAAAAGTAGGCAGCGCCACACAGTGGGCCAGGAAACAAATTTAGGGCGCCAAAAGTCGAAAAAACGAAATGTACCAGAGAGACAAACTAGCTATGACCTGATGTACTATGACCTTGAAGGCTTCTAGTACCGCAAATATCAACTCGCTTTGAAGACGCGATAAAGTGGCGGTTATTGACAGCAATTTGCATTGTGAATTTGTATGTGTTTTTCAAGCGCGTGTTACGGTGACTTGTTCCAGTGTTTTCAAATTAATAAACATGGTGTCCTATTGAATTTTTCATCCTGAATACGAATCTGTGCTCGTCCATTGCTATAATTTAATTGGTAGTTTGAAAATTTGCAGTTGAAATAAGTACTTTTTTGTCCCTTTGAACTGGCTATATGTAGTGCTACAAAAATGTCCCTCCATTTCCCGCCAAAACTTTTCAAATAAAAGTTGTTCCTTAAAGCCCGTACTATCACCTACATTTCGTACATTTTGCCCGTTTTTGCCCCAAATCCTTAAAATGTGATTTATACCACTAAATTAGTGATTACTATTGTGTAAATTCTAGTTCTTCCTGCGATCATGATTTTTATTGTTGAAATTCAGTTACATAACTTGCTAAATTAATAATTTGATTCCTTTTTGTATTTTGATTAAGAACCGACCGAATATTCGGTTTCGGTTACGGTTTCGGCCAGGGCGAAAAAAATTTAAAAAAAAAGAAAAGTAAAATGTTAAAGTGAGGTGGATAGCTGAGTAGATCTCGTAGTAAGGAAGAAAGAAAAGAGCGTTTGCAGCTAGGTTTATTTCGTTTAATAATCACTTCAAGCCGACGTTTCGGTCAGATATACGACCATCATCAGGGCTACAATCAATAACAGTAAGGAGCGAGTGAGTTTACAGTCAAAAGAAAGAAAATTAGTTTTCTTACATCATATGCGCACAAATTAACAAATAATTATAATAAGATCAATGATAAAATTAAGAAACATAAGTTACATACAAGGTATATAAATAAAATAAAAATATATAACAACCTGAAGCGTGTCAAAAAAATTCCTGAGAATGTCGAATGGCACAATTGAGTAAAATATTTTTTGCAATTTTATAAGGACCATCTCGGACTAATAAATGAACTCATCACTTTAAAAAAAGACGCATTTCAATCACCCCACAAAATTCCAAAATGAATGATTTGCTCCCCTTCTTTGGTCACATTTTTTTTTGCAAAAATGTGGCCAAAAATGGACTCAGCGCCTCAAAGAACATATATTTTGATACCCTACAAGAAATATTCCAAAATTTTGAAATCTGCCCCCTCCCCCTAGTACCCCATTTGGTTTTTTCGCAGAAATATTTGTAAAAAATAGACTCAGCGCGTCAAAAAACATATATTTTGATACCCGACACGAAAAATTCCAAAATTTTGAATTTTGCCCCCTCCCCCCTGGTACCCCATTTGGTTTTTTCGCAAAAATATTTGTAAAAAATAGACTCAGCGCGTCAAAAAACATATATTTTGATACCCGACACGAAAAATTCCAAAATTTTGAATTTTGCCCCCTCCCCCCTGGTACCCCATTTGGTTTTTTCGCAAAAATATTTGTAAAAAATAGACTCAGCGCGTCAAAAAACATATATTTTGATACCCAACACGAAAAATTCCAAAATTTTGAATTTTGCCCCCTCCCCCCTGGTACCCCATTTGGTTTTTTCGCAAAAATATTTGTAAAAAATAGACTCAGCGCGTCAAAAAACATATATTTTGATACCCAACACGAAAAATTCCAAAATTTTGAATTTTGCCCCCTCCCCCTGGTACCCCATTTGGTTTTTTCGCAAAAATATTTGTAAAAAATAGACTCAGCGCGTCAAAAAACATATATTTTGATACCCAACACGAAAAATTCCAAAATTTTGAATTTTGCCCCCCTCCCCCTGGTACCCCATTTGGTTTTTTCGCAAAAATAAGTTCAAAAATGGACTCAGCGGTTCAAAAAACCCCTATAAACCAAAAATCAGAATTTTGGCGCCCTAAATTTGTTTTCTGGCCCACTGTGCG
>JAKCPI010015254.1:0-12636 GCA_023213315.1 Euborellia annulipes
TTATAGATATATGAATGGAATTATGAACTAAAAAAGTTTAAAAAAAAAAATTTTCAAGATGGATGCTTTTGCAGTTAAATAAGATAAATTATAAACTAAAAACAGGTGGTGATATGTTTCTAGGAAATACCATTCAATTCCCGTTAAGAAACATATCACCTCGTGTCTTTAGTTTTCATTTATCCTTTTTAATTCATATTTCAAAGAATAGGGATGATTGAATGAGCAACGTTTCGGTAACGCGTCGCTCCCATCTTCAGGAAAATTTATTAATTATGAAAGGTGACCACAAAGGTCCTGAAGATGAGAGCGAGCCTTTCTCGAAATAAATATAAATTTTTTTTTTTATTTCTGCTTGCTTAAACGTCTTCCAATTTAGTTTATTCTAAGTATTTTTACTTATTAATTATATTTTAAATATTGATTAAAGTATTGGTCAATAGAATAAATTTCCGCTCGCTATTCCTAGACCCATATATCTCAATCAATAATAATAATAATGAGATTAAAAGGGGAAAAAAAAGACTTTCTAGAGAAGTGAGTGGATCTCAGTGGGTGTCAGTCAAAAAGGACTCCTGGCTGGCTGGCTGGCTGGCTTAATGGCAAAAGCAAAGGGGAAAATAAGAGAGGGGAGGTGTCCAACTAAAAAGCCTGTCTGTCCATGTCCCCGCTGATCTGATCGACAAACACCCTCTCTCTTATTATCCTTTCTTTCCTCTTGCCTTTTGCCAATATGTCATGTCTCTTCTCCTTTTTATTAACTATGAGAGTAAGTAAATAAAGGATAAGGGCTTTGGTCGCAAGATACTCAGCCATTTTAAACAATTTTTATATGCAATTTTTTTTTTTTTTTTAATTAAATTCGTGAGCATTTCACTTAATAGAAAGCTTTTCTTTAATTACGATTAATTAAAAAATAATGAAAATTATTTTTTTTTCATATTTATAGAAAATGAAAAAAAAAACGTTCTATTATGAAAATTGTAATTTTTTTTTTTAAATCTAAAAATGTAAAAAATTATTAATATACATACTACAATAATTAAATAACTTGATAAAGAAAAAAATAAATTTTGTATTAAATAGAAATTAACGGCCAAATAGTTCAGAACTCTTGCAAAAGATGGCAAGCTAGTCTAATATGCCGGCATTATTACATCACTTATAAGCCTGCCTCTATTTATATGAATCGTCCATTTCCAAAAGTGTCTAGTTGCATCGGGAACAACTTTTTAGGAAACGAGAAAAATCTGTATTTTATTAAACTCAAGAGTTAATTTATGACTGTTATGTTTATAAAATCTGTAAATAAATTAGGAACACAATTTACGGTACAAGGTCTTAGATGCGTATTATTCTCTATTTAACAGTGATAAACTGTTTTAATATTCAACTAGGCACTTTTGGTTGGAAAAGTTTTTTTGAAATTAGCAAGTTTTGGCACTGTAAATGCCACTTGTCAGTATCAATCAACAAAGGAAAACGAAAAAGAAAATTCCATAAAAATAACAGGTTAGCCAACATTAATCATTATTAACAAGTGTAGAAATATAGATATGGACTATAAAAATGTCCCCCAGTTGTCCAAAATATACAATTTTGTGGAAGCTTGGAAGTCGCCATCTTAGATGTAAGCAAGCAAGTAGTTTTGGATGAGTATCTGAGTTTGCAACAAGACAATTTTGGAAATGGAATGAAATGCAACTAGTAGGCCTACTTGATTTTCAGTATTTGTTTTAAATAGGCTTTTTTCAATGGAAAACTATTTTTAAATGTGTATTTCAGTTGTGCGAACAGCATGCAATTAAAATCTCAAATTTTCAAATTTTGTCAATTAAGGCGAGGCAGGAGCGAAGGTGTTACGCATGTTTTTCCCGCTAAGATGGCGTTGTGTGTCATTAAAAGTACGCCCAAAAAATCAAGTAATTCAAAAATTTGCCATGATATGTCAGAATGGTAGCGAATAATATTTAATGCATTTGGTTGATTTCATTGATCTTTTGACAATAAATACTTTATAAATGTTATTATATATTATGTATCTTTTATAAAAGCATCAAAATATATAAATATAGGCTAATACTATATCGGCTGTTAGACTAGCCTGCCATCTACTGCAAGAATGCTGAACTAATTTGACAGTTGATTTTTAAATAAATCATCTAATCTTATTTTAAAAATTTCTTAATTAATATGTAATTAATAATAACAATAAAATCATTTTACTTTCTCTTACCTATGTATATATGTAATATATATATAGAGAGAAAGTATTGGATTCATGTCAAAAATTCGATGTCGAGATTTTGATGGATCTTCACGTTTTGAGGTCGCCTGAATCCAAAAAAGTGGTTTTCGCGACATGGTCTGTCTGTCTGTTGTGTGTGTGTGTGTTTTTGTGGGTGGGTGTGTGTGTGTTCAATTTTAAGGATGAAGGAATTGAGCTACGAGGTTGAAATTTTATATTTAAGTTAAACACCCCCGGGACCGGAAAAATAAGCTTTTAATCAAAAATCGGCCAAAGAGTACTAGTACTTTACTGATGTACTTTTTCAGTTTTTTCGATTTTCTCAAAATTTGCTCGCAACGATTTTTTTTTAAATTCAAAAATCAATTATTTTTTAGATGTTCTTTAAAATGTATATTCTCATTTTGCGATTGAAATCTTCTGAAGACCACTTTACTCTTGTATTTCATAGGGAAGATAGGAGAAATGGTTGCCATGGTAACAAAATATAAATATTTTCCCATACTTATAAATTTTACATCTGAATTCAAATGTTCCGTACTGTCGGGAACTAAATATATGTCGACACAAAAAATCTGGTGTGACAAGCACAGTACACAACTTTCGATTACCGAAGGTAAGAGAAAGTTGTGTGCAGTGCGCCAGTCACACCAGATTTTTTAATTTAAAAAATTAAAGATTATTGGGACAGAATGTTTTTTTGTATTTGCTTGATAACAAAAATATTAATTTTTTAATAAGTCATTAAACAAATTATAGCTCAATGTTCCAATAATCTCTTATGAATTTAATTCATTTAAAAAAAAACCGCATTGAAAAATTCCTTATAATAGTCTAGTTTTTTTAAAGTACGTTTAGACGTCGCTCCTGAACCCCTTAAGCACTTTTGGAAATGGATGATTCATATATTTTTAAATTGTTATAAATGATATATAGACGCTAATAATATTTATAAACTATTCATTATTAAAAGATGAACGAATAACGTTACATGAGATTAAATATAGGCCTACCATTCTGCCATCTGTTGGCAAATTTTCGTAATAGTTATGTTTTTGGCTCACTCCTCAAGACCCTTAACGCCATCTCTTGGCAAAAACATGTAAACAGCTTTGCCTCCTGAAGCCCCTTAATATATAACAGATTTCCTTGTATGAATGCTTTTTAGAAAGATAAAAACATATGAAAATGTGTTGTTGTTTTTTGGCATTAATGGATGGATTATATTTTTTCCTTTCAAACTCAAAAATTTCAACCTCATATTTTTATCTATCATAGACGAAATCAATTATCACAACGAGACAGAGCATTAATTTAAAACACGACCCCCCCCCTCTCCCCTCTCATTACGTATTTATAGCTATTAGTTACAAAATGCAAAGTAGTTAGTTGGTTAGTTAGCGATTAAATCTCTCTCTCTCTCTCTCTTTGAAATCGAAATTTGTAAATCGATAATTAATTTAATTGAATTAATTCCAGCAATCGATTCGATTATTGATTTGAACAGCAATAAACATCTCTCTCTCTCTCTCTCTTTTAATGGTTAGTCAAGCATTTTCTCTCTTTTTTTATTCCTATTCATTATAGAACTAAAAGCTCTCTAAAAAAAAAATAAAATAAAATTCTATAGATACTTGTAACAAAAAGGAATGAAAATATTTAAAAAAATAAAAGCGTGTTGACAAATTAAAGGCACCCACCTTCAAGAGTGGTCTGGTAAATTAAATATTATATAGGGCACATCATCATTTTTTAGGTTATTTTAAAATTCTAACCTTTTTTTAAAAGTTTTATAAATTAAACGATTTAAACACAACTAATATATAGTATAAAAAAGCCGTAATTAAAAAAAAAAATAAATGAAATTGAAAGGAAAAATAATTAAAACACTAGAAATAAACAAAAAAACATTAGAAAAGATATTTAGGCAAAGAATAAACTCACGTGGATTGTTACGTCATTATTGTAAATTTTAAATCTTTATTTTTATTTAATTAATAATTTTTTTCATTTTTCGTCTTCAGAAACTATTTAATAATTAATAATAATATAAATAAAAGAGAAAACGACAAACGGAATAAAAAAAATTTTAGTTATAACAAATACCTTCCATTAAACGTCATATCCATTCCCGAAATCAACATTGAATTTCAAACCGAGTTCAAAGAGATGTAGCATGTATATATTTGTAAATAAATTCGCCATCTTTGAAATCAAACATGATTTAGTTTTCTATCAACACTTTTATTATTAATAAATAAAAAAGAATAATTATTTCAATAAAAATGGAAAATAATCTTTTTTTAATTATTGAATACGTAATTTTATAGTGCATTAAATAAAAGCGTTGAAAATGATATTGCCAAGACAATATTTGTGTGGGCAAGTTATTATCTAAATTAACTCATCTCTCTCTCTCTCTCTCTCTCTCTCTCTCTCTCTCTCTCTCTCTCTCTCTCTCTTGGAAATTAGATTAGATGTCTAGACATCGATTTCCCATCAATTGCGAGAACATCTAAAAAATTCAGTTTTTCACTTAGAAATTGTCTTTTTTTTTCTCTATCTCTCTCATGTCACGAAAAAAATAAAACTCTAGAAATATTATATGAACGAGTTGAATTAGTGAGCAGAAGAATAGCTCTTGGCAAATGAGCGTTTTGGAAGAAGAAAAAGAAGTATCGATGAAAGAAAAAAAAAAAAAAAATGATCCCAAAGGGGTGTGTTCGACCCTCTGGCTTCCCTGGAGAAAAACAAAATTGAAAGGGGATGAATGAATTCCACAGCGAGTTGTAGAAGTCGTCATGTCGAGCTCCGATCAAATTATAGATAAAAGCGAAATTAATTCTGATACGAGTTCGAATCGATTTTGCCATTTAAAATGCATGTTAATCCGATCTCCGTCTCAGAGAACATATCTTTGTTTACTATTTGGAAACAATTAAAGCCAAAGAGACTCAAACTAATTGGCACACATTCAAAGAGATGTAGAGTATATATAAAAGGAAATAATTTAGTGACAAAAAAAAAAAAAAAAAATATATTAAAAGAAAAAATTAACAGTTTTATAAATAAATATTAAAATCAATCAAGATAAGGAGTGAAAAATAAAAATAATGAAATTTTAGAGATATTTTTGCATTCGATTTTGTTCTAATAATTATAAGATTAAAAAATAATATTTTTAGTAATATGTGGGGGTGAGAAAATGCTCACAAATATAAATAGTGATTGCTAACCATGGGGGGGACAGCTCTATGGGAAGAATGTTTATAAGTTTTTAGTTGTCTGATATGTGGCTAGATGGCAATACTAGACTAGTTAAAAATTTATCCTGTAGAGTTCGTTCCATTCGCCAACAATATAACATTTTTTCATGAGTTTAAATAAACAAATAAAAAAAAAAAACATTATAAATTTGAACATAATAAAATTGTAACGTGCCCTACTCAATTATACATCCGCAATTATTGCCCTTCGCATTCTATATGCTCTACGTGTTTTTAAAATGGGAAAGAAAGAAGTAAGTTCTTAATTATTTCATTATTTATTTTTTTTTTTAAATATGTGACCGTCCACAATGGGGTTTTTTAATTACCCCCTCCCAAAAAAAAAAAAAAACAGTGGGGAACCCTGAAAAATATTCGATTCATCAGAATCAATGTATTTTATATAAAAAATTTGAAAAAAAAAAACAAGACTTTAAACTCATTTTTCTCAAAACTAATATATAATCGTAATCCAGTTTCGATGCATTGTCAAGGGATGCTTTACAAAATACTTGCCTGAAAAGATATGGGGTAAATTATTTTGTTTTCCTGCAAAAGAAACGCTTCTCCGCCAGTGTCTTCAAAATCTAGATCTAAACGAATTAATTTCATTTACTGCAAAACAGATTAATAACAGAGGATATAGGGTTTGCCAACGGCATTTCAATGACACCCAATTCCAAAATAATTTACAACTTAAGCTTCTCAAGCAAGTTATTCTTTCACCGATTTGTTGTTACACTGTGCAAGAAGAAAAAATACACGCAACATCCAAGCCAAACAATCTACTGGGAGTTAATTTTTTTTTATTCGGTGAAACCTAATTTTCTAAACAAAATAATAAAAATTTTTTTGCCAATTTACTTGTAGATTTCTTGCACCCTTCAAATAAAGGAATAATTAAAGAGGAGAAAAATCTAGACTACATAGATGACAATGTCCAAGAAGAGGAAGAGGCAACACTGAAAACATCCACGCCCAGCCTTTGCAGATTAATTATAATTTTTTTACAATTTGCAATAAATTTTTTTAACACTAATTTCTCTTTTTTTTCATTTACTGTTCATTTTCAATAATTTCATAATTTTCATAATTGTTTTAATCTTTTTTTTATTTTATCATACCGATAAACATATATATTAATATCAAGGGGCGGATAGAGGGGGGTAAAGGATTTAATTACCCCCCCGAGATTTGAAAAAAATACTTTTTTTCAAAAATAAATTTATTTTTAATGAAAAATTTTAAAAATTAACACTTAAAAATTTGATTTGTATTTATATTCTGGCAAACAAGTGCAGAATAAGCCTTTAAATTACCGAAATGAAGAAAAAATTGCGTGCTGTGCGACCAGTCACACCAGATTACCCCCGTTTCCCCCGAGAAACACCTCTGGATCCGCCCTTGATTAATATACAGAAAATATTGAATAAATATCAAAAATTCAATACGAATTGGACGAAGTTTTCCTGTGCAACTATCACATCAGTATTTGAAACAAATTAAATTTTTCGTGCACTTTTTTTTTTTTAAATTTATTTAAGGTCTTTTTCGGCATCTAAGGCCATTTAGACCCCATCCCTATTAATTTCAAATGATTAGTAGCCAATTCAAATTAAATAAATTTTTCTCGCTTGGGACGGGACGCGAACTCGAGACCTTAGGCACGAGAAGCTAATGTCTTCTCTCTGAGCCACGGGTCTCCCGCGCAAAATAATAGGTCGACACGCGTATAGAGGGCGCTAAACTTATAAACAATTTTTAACCTGGAGCTGTCCCATCTTGATTGTATGATCTGTGTGCTAACCTGAAAAATCAAGGATTGTGGGTTCATATCCCAGAGCATTCCGATGAAAATTTATTTAAATCATAATATTTGTTAAATTATTATTAGAAAAATATTATTTCATTAAGAATTTACTAATAAAATTGAAATTTTAGATAGCCTGTTCTTAAATTAATGAAGAATTCAATGTAAAGATGGCGGACCCAAATGACATTTTTGAGGTTAGAAAATGTTGACATTTCCATGGAAGAGAAAAATAAATAAATGCAGTTCATTGAATGAAACCCTACCCACACCACGGGGAATTTTGATCTTTTTCTCTATTTTGAATATTTTGTCTAAGTGTGTTAATGTTGCGGTTCAAAAAAAATTTTTGTTAGTTTGGAATATTACTTTTGCAATGTTGCCTAGATTTGCAATGTTTTTTTACATTGTTGTAATATTTTTTGTGTTGGGGGTAAATCCTAATTTCCTGAACGATTTGGGATATTCTTTTTTTTTTTTAATAGCTACTTAAACGATGATAAATGAAATAATAGATTGATAAATGGCCTATTTCCTCCTGTGCTTTTTCAAATGAATTTTTTTTTTCTAATTTATTCATTCGCTCACAATTGAATGTTTTTATTCGATTATTCAAGATAACAACAATAAAGGGATGAATTGCACATTTCTCTCTCTCTCTTCTTTAAATTAAAAAATTATCTCCCATTATTTTTTTTAAACTTCCAATATTATTTTTAGCTTTTTAGTTTATTTATAAAACAAACATCAAATAGAAAAAGATACTTTTATATTTTTTTTTTTTCGGGATTTGTTTTTAAAATAAATCTTTGAAATAAAAAAATCTTTATTTTTCTTTCTTTCATTAATTTTTTTTTTTTTTACTTTCTCTTACCTCTAAATTCGATGTCGAGATTTTGATGGAAATGCCCCCCTGAGTAGAGGCGGACTAACGCCTAGGCCAGCGTTTTCCAAACTGTGAGGCGCGAATATTTGCCACAGCGAGGAATTTTACAAACTCAGCAAAAATTATATTTCTTTTATTGTGATGTTTAGGACCACTAGTCTAGGCCATCTTCAGGGCCGGAGGCGAGAATAAATGAAATTTGAATTTCAAAATTAAAATTTCATTATTCTTCCGGCCCTGAAGAAAAATGAAATTTTAATTTTGAATGAAAAATGACAATTTTAATTTCAAGATTAAAATTTCATTTATTCTCGCCTCCGGCTTTTCAGAAGGCCGAAACGTCACAAAAAATTTTGACTGCATATGACTAGGATTTTTTTTTGACTCCGATTTAATTTATATTTTTTTAGCATTAAAAATTTTTTTTTTTGTATTATTTTACAAAATGGTGGAGGGGGGATGCGTCATATGATTAAATATTTTTAAGGGAGGCGTTGTAACCTCTGGCCTAAGCAATCTAGGCACGTGCCTAGAGGCCCGTAATTTTAGGTGCCCGAAAACAATAATATTTAAAAAAAATTTTCTACTTGGCTCCGCACTGAGGCAAAAATTTCGTGCAATCCCGAAAAAATTTGGTTCAAACAAAAAAAAAAAAAAAAAAAAATTCGTTAATTACAATGTTGCCTAGGGCCCGCTTTTGCCTTAGTCCGCCACTGCCCCTGAGGTCCCCCCTGAATCCAAAAAAGTCTGTCTGTCTGTCTGTGTCGACAAAATATCTCAAGAACGAAAAGAGCTGGGAAGTTGAAATTTTATATTTAACTTAGGCGCTCCCCCTGGGATTTGACACGAAGCTTTTGAACAAAATCAACCAAAGAGTACTAGTACTTTACTGATGTACTTTTTTCGATTTTCTCGCTCTAAAGATTTTGATTAAAATTCAAAAATTAATTATTTTTTAGATGCTTTTGAAATATATAAATTCTCATTTTGCTTTCGAAATTGTTTGAAGCACACTTTACAGGGTACCTCATAGGTTAGATAGAAAGAAAATGGTAACAAAATATAAATTTTTTCGCATGTTTATAAATTTTACCAGCCGGGGACCATGCGGTGTCGAAGAATGATGATTCTTCGTTCGGCACAATTGCCTTTGCCACATGTAATTAATCACCGCATTTATGACAAAATTGAGGGCTAATTGTTTTTCTCGACACCGCATGGTCCTGAAGAAGGAGTCGTTTTGGCCCCGAAACGTTGACTTATAGCGGAGGGAATTAATCCGAACATCAGCTCCTGATTTTATTTATTCATCCTTCTCAATAATATCCACCAGGCTGCCCACTATCTTCTTCACATTTGAATTCAAAATATATCGGCGGAAACTAAATATATGTCGACACAAAACAATCTGGTGTGACAAGCACAGAACAAAGAGAAAGTTGTGTGCTGTCACACCAGATTTTTTTATTTAGCGGAGAAATGCCAAAAAAAAAAAACTCAAAAATCCCCCCAAAAAAAAAAAAAATTAAAAGAACGAAAGAAAATATTTTTTTTTTTATTTTGATGTGTGTGATATAAAATTGAGTTGATTCTTTTTTTTTTCTGTTTCTTCACCATTGATCGAAAGAGAAGAGAGAGAGAAAAAAAATAAATTGACAATGTTTTGTAAGAAGAAAAGGCAAGGAGACGAAAGAAATAAACGCAGAGATTGGAAATTGAAGGGAGAGAGAGAGAAAGAGAGAACTCTCATTAAATGTCAATCGCTCTCTCTCTCTCTGTTTGAGAGAAGAAGTCACTCAACTCAGTCACTCGCTCGGTTCATTGCATTGTACGAACATTCAATAAATAGCTTTCGTCTTTTATTTAAACACTCTGACTTGATAATTAACTTTTAAGAGAATATTTGCCTTCTAAATCAAAGACAATTTCTTCTTCTTCTTCTTTAATAATAATTTGCACTTGAGAAGTGTAAAAATTATTCATTTCCATTGGGAGTGAAGAAAAATAAATAAAAATTCAAAAAAAATGGCTGATATAAATCAATATCGAGCCTCTCTAAGGATCGAGCAAGCTTAGATTGCATTGTTATATTTTGCTATTGTTAGAGTAAACATTGCGTATTATATTTTAATTCATGGTCATATTTTAAGGGATGTTAACCCTATTCCCTTAAAATTAAAAAAAGTGGTGTGTGTGTACTTATGTACACGCGTTAGAAGTTATACTTCTTTGGAGTATGAAAAAAATTTAAAATAATAAAAATGCTGTAATGGTCCAAGATAAATATTAAAATTCTTTTTCTTTCGATAATAACTTCATAATTATTTTCGCCTGTCAGTCCAGTTAGAGGTGCCACCTAGCCATTGCTAGCTCAACACATTTTTTATCTATTTCCCCTTTGATAAATAGCAATATAGCCTATATAATAAAAAGTCATTATCAAAAAAAAAAAAAAAAAAAAGCAATTATAGTTGATTTAATTTAAATATCTACGCGGTCATTTTTTTGTCATTAACCTATTTCTATATCTCATCATTATCTTTTTTTCTTTATGACTAGCTTGGCATTTATTTTAAACTAGCCGCAGCGCCAGCCTGAGTGCTTCGGCCCCTCAGCCTTTTCTTAATTATGGAAAAAAAATTATCATTAACATATTCCAATCCAGTGCCTGCTTGAGGATTTGTTTACGTTCATAGAATACACAAATGCAAAGAATACATAAATATTTCTCTATACATTTCCTATGGGAGAAATCGTAAATTTAAAAATTAATAACCCAAAATGTTATAGGAATTTAGGGATGAAAATCATGGGCGTAGCCAGGCATCTTGTTAGGGGGGAGGGGGGGGGGTTGCAATTAATATATACATAGATTATTAATTATTTATTTAAATAAAAAAAAAATTAAATTAATGTAGTGGATTGGGGCGTTAAAAAAAAACTCCCAATGGGAAAAATATATATTTTTTTGTTTGTTTTTTAATTTTTAGGACAAACCAGGGGGGGGGCCCCTGCCTGCCTCCTGGCTACGCCCATGATGAAAATAATTTTCCTGTAATCCCGAGAAGGTCCTCTTTATGCATAAAAAATTTCATAACGGGAAATAGAGCGTGACAAACAGACAGACGGACATAAGTGAATTATATAAATAGATCTTATTCTTTTTCAAATTTTACTGGTCAAGAGTGATTTTGTTTCGGATACTAAGAGCAATTCTTTGAGAATATGGATAACGCTGAGTCCGAAAATACCATCTACGTATTTCCTCCGATTCGCTCTAGTTGTATAGATAGGCTGTGTTATATTTTTTTTTTTAAGGCGACATCCCTTAAAAATATCCAGATAGTTAAAATACAAAGTAATATTTAAGTTTCAGCCCAAACGGAGGGCATTTAGACGTGCCTCAAACGGAAAAATCCAATTTGTTCTTAGTTTTGGACACCCTAATGCAATTTTTTTCCATCCCTGAATTTATTACGATTTTCTATAATTCTTTGCCCTTCCAAAAATCATTCATTGGTGAAAATCTGTTGAGTATTAACGAATTTATGAACAAAATAGTTATTGTTTACTCTGCTGCCGGAGAAAGAGCAAAGCGCCTGAAAGATAGGCAGCCAAAGGGGTTTATCACCAAGCTTTGACTACTGTTTTTTTTTTTAATAATTTTGTTAATTACAATATTAACAAATTTTTAGGAATGAATAATTTTTTGGCAAGCTAAAGAACTATAGAATATCGTAAATATAACCTTTTACTTTCTCTTACCTCTATATATGTTAATATATATAGAGAGAGGAAAGTATTGGATTCATGTCAAAATGGATATTTCTTTACTTGCTCCCCGTGAAGACAGTCATGAGAAAGCCCGTGTGTACTAACCGGAAATTAATTGATTGTGCAATTTTAAACGGGAAATGAAAAAGGTCAACGTTATTATAGACACTGTAGATTTAAATTTACAAATAGAATATATGTAAATTATGATATTTCATTGAAATTATTTTACTCTTTAGCCCAGCGCCGGATCTAGGAGGGGGGGGCATGTGCCCCGGGCGGCAGAGTTCAGGGGGCGGCAATTAAAGAAAGATTTATTAAAAAAAAAGGTAAAATGATATTAATTTTGTATAGAAAATTTTAAGGAAGGGGGGGCAAATTAAATTTTTGCCTCCCCTCCCCTAAAAAATCTCCTAGTTCCGGCCTTGTGGCATTTCAAAGACCTCCGTAGTTACAACCGCTAGTTGGCGCTTCCATCGCGCACCCAGCCAATGTGTATAAATGTTGAATTTTTAGCCAAGGTGTCTGCTAAATTAGCTGCAATCAAAAGTTGTGTTTAAGATTTAACAAAGGGGTGATATTAGAAACACAATCTTGGCACCAACATCCTAACTTCACGAATATAAATATCAGAAACAACCTGCAATATATC
>JAKCPI010015255.1:0-21474 GCA_023213315.1 Euborellia annulipes
ATTTTCGCCTGTCAGTCCAGCTAGAGGTGCCACCTAGCCATTGCTAGCTCAACACATTTTTTATCTATTTTTCTTTGATAAATAGCAATATAGCCTATATAATAAAAAGTCATTATCAAAAAAAAAAAAAAAAAAAAACAATTATAATTGATTTAATTTAAATATCTACGCAGTCATTTTTTTGTCATTAACCTATTTCTATATCTCATCATTATCTTTTTTTTCTTTATGACTAGCTTGGCATTTATTTTAAACTAGCCGCAGCGCCAGCCTGAGGGCTTCGCCCCCAGCCGCCTGCGGCGGCCCCTCGCCTTTTCTTAATTATGGAAAAAAAAATTATCATTAACATATTCCAATCCAGTGCCTGCTTGAGGATTTGTTTACGTTCATAGAATACACAAATACAAAGAATACATAAATATTTCTCTATACATTTCCTATGGGAGAAATCGTAAATTTAAAAATTAATAACCCAAAATGTTATAGGAATTTAGGGATGAAAATCATGGGCGTAGCCAGGCATCTTGTTAGGGGGAGGGGGTTGCAATTAATATATACATAGATTATTAATTATTTATTTAAATAAAAAAAAATTAAATTAATGTAGTGGATTGGGGCGTTAAAAAAAACTCCCAATGGGAAAAATATATATTTTTTTGTTTGTTTTTTAATTTTTAGGACAAACCAGGGGGGTAATGGCCCCTGCCTCCCCCGGCTACGCCCATGATGAAAATAATTTTCCTGTAATCCCGAGAAGGTCCTCTTTATGCATATAAAATTTCATAACGGGAAATAGAGCGTGACAGACAGGCAGACGGACATAAGTGAATTATATAAATAGATTTTATTCTTTTTCAAATTTTACTGGACAAGAGTGATTTTGTTTCGGATACTAAGAGCAATTCTTTGAGAATATGGATAACGCTGAGTCCGAAAATACCACCTACGTATTTCCTCCGATTCGCTCTAGTTGTATAGATAGGCTGTGAAATATTTTTTTTTTTTAAGGCGACATCCCTTAAAAAAAATCAAAAAGGTTTTTTTTTTTTTTTCTTTTTTTTCTTACACACATTCCCACCCCTTTTCTCTCCCACTCCCACCCCCCTCCACACATTCTTCCCCCCCTTTTTGCGACATTTTACATTTTAGAATTTTCCGATGACCCCTGTAATATTTTTTATTTTTTTTGGGGTCTCCCGTTTTTTTTTCTTCTATTCCTCAATGTTTAAATAAACTAAAAAAACATCGTGGGCGCAGCGGTGGCGAGGTTTTGGGGGTTATCCAGATAGTTAAAATACAAAGTAATATTTAAGTTTCAGCCCAAACGGAGGGCATTTAGACGTGCCTCAAACGGAAAAATCCAATTTGTTCTTAGTTTTGGACACCCTAATGCAATTTTTTCCATCCCTGAATTTATTACGATTTTCTATAATTCCTTGCCCTTCCAAAAACTCATTCATTGGTGAAAATCTGTTGAGTATTAACGAATTTATGAACAAAATAGTTATGTTTACTCTGCTGCCGGAGAAAGAGCAAAGCGCCTGAAAGATAGGCAGCCAAAGGGGTTTTTCACCAGGCTTTGACTACTGTTTTGTTTATAATTTTGTTAATTACAATATTAACAGATTTTTAGGAATGAATAATTTTTGGCAAGCTAAAGAACTATAGAATATCGTAAATATAACCTTTTTACTTTCTCTTACCTCTATATATGTTAATATATATAGAGAGAGGAAAGTATTGGATTCATGTCAAACTGGATACAACATGACTTGCTCCCCGTGAAGACAGTAATGAGAAAGCCCGTGTGTACTAACCGGAAATTAATTGATTGTGCAATTTTAAACGGGAAATGAAAAAGGTCAACGTTATTATAGACACTGTAGATTTAAATTTACAAATAGAATACATGTAAATTATGATATTTCATTGAAATTATTTTACTCTTTAGCCCAGGGCCGGATCTAGGGAGGGGGGGGCATGTGCCCCGGGCGGCAGAATTCAGGGGGGGCGGAAATTAAAGAAAGATTTACTTAAAAAAAAGGTAAAATGATATTAATTTTGTATAGAAAATTTTAAGGAGGGGGCGGCAAATTAAATTTGGAGGCCTCCCCCCCCCCCTAAAAAAATCTCCTAGTTCCGGCCCTGTGGCATTTCAAAGACCTCCGTAATTACAACCGCTAGTTGGCGCTTCCATCGCGCACCCAGCCAATATGTATAAATGTTGAATTTTTAGCCAAAGGTGTCTGTTAAATTAGCTGCAATCAAAAGTTGTGTTTAAGATTTAACAAAGGGGTGATATTAGAAACACAATCTTGGCACCAGCATCCTAACTTCACGAATATAAATATCAGAAACAACCTGCAATATATCCCTTTTTTTTTTTACTTTCTCTTACCTATGTATATATGTAATCTATATATATAAAAATGAAATGGGAAAAATGTATGTATGTATGTAAATATGTATGTATATGTTCTATAGAAATCCACAATTTTCAATGAATCTATTTGAAATTAGGTACACATATAGTACATGGTTCTGGGAGTAACGTAGTAATAATTTGAATCTCTTAAATGTTTTGGAAAATTAATTATAATCAAATTTCTTCAATATGTGAACACAAAATCAACAAGTTGGCTAGAAATTAGAGAGCGTCCTTTATGCTGTGTGGACCAGCTTCCTACCTGACTATGGGCTGGGGGTGGGGGCTACGCAGCAGTTGAAAAACGAAGAGAGGACGCAGGTGACTGACCCTTTAAACAGTCATAAACAGACCCTTTTGTGCTGTTCCCAATCGGTACCTTCGCCCCGCTTGAATATAAGATCCTTCCTTAACATCTTAACACTTGCATATATAATATCCCAAATTAGGAATAAACTTGCTCGCCGAAGGCGAGCAAGGGGTCCAGGGGCGCAGCCCCCTGGCTAGGCGGAAAGCCCGCCGAAGGCGGGCTTTGCGACTAGTATATATATAGAGAGAAAGTATTGGATTCATGTCAAAAATTCGATGTCGAGATTTTGATGGATCTTCACGTTTTGAGGTCCCCTGAATCCAAAAAAGTGGTTTTCGCGACATGGTCTGTCTGTGGGTGTGTGTGTGTGTGTGTCTGTGTGTGTGTGTATGTTCAATTTTAAGCATGAAGGAATTGAGCTACGAGGTTGAAATTTTATATGTAAGTTAAACACCCCCCGGGACCGGAAAAATAAGCTTTTAATCAAAATCGGCCAAAGAGTACTAGTACTTTACTGATGTACTTTTTCAGTTTTTTTCGATTTTCTCAAAATTTGCTCCAACGATTTTTTTTTAAATTCAAAAATCAATTATTTTTTAGATGCTCTTTCAAATGTATATTCTCATTTTGCAATTGAAATCTTCTGAAGACCACTTTACTCTTGTATTTCATAGGGAAGATAGGAAAAATGGTTGCCATGGTAACAAAATATAAATATTTTCCCATACTTATAAATTTTACATCTTGAAAATCGAATGTTCCGTACTGTCGGGAACTAAATATATGTCGACACAAAAAATCTGGTGTGACAAGCACAGAACACAACTTTCGATTATCGAAGATAAGAGAAAGTTGTGTGCTGTGTGCCAGTCACACCAGATTTTTTTTCTTATTATTCATTTTATGCAGGTCAAGATTATATTTCTAGGATATATGGCAATGTGTTGAAGATGATTATTTGAATATTTTCTAATATCCATGTTCGAGGGTTGGCAACTCCCTCTGGCGAGACGAATATTCTCCTTAACTTCAGTTAACGCATTGCAATTTTTTAGTAAAAAAATTAATTTTTTTATAATTCATTATTTTAATTTATAATATTTATTTAAATTAATTTCACTTTTTATTTTTAATAAGTTATTTGTCTTTATCATGGGCGTAACTAGAGAATTTGGCTGGGGGGTCCAAGGGGGAGGGCACGTGCCTTCTGGGGGAGGGGCCGCCCCCCGGCACCCCCTAGTTACGCCCATGGTCTTTATCAAATTGCTAGCTTCACAAAACATACTTTAATACTGAAGAGGGTTTCTGCATCACACATCGCAGCGTCAACTAACTACCCATAAATGAAGCACCTCCTTAGCACTTGCTCCTTATAAGGGATATTTAGTGGAGTTTTCACTGTACATAGAGATTTAATAACAAACATTTTTTGTAATATTTAATTTATATATTTTATTTCATTTGCCCGGGGAGTCCTATTGATTACAAGGATAAAATAATATATGCTGATTAGCAGGTGTGCCCACGGACCCCTGGTACCTTGGCAACCAGCAGAAAATAAATTTTTAAAATTGAGCCTTTAGTGAATAAAGCCGATGTCTTCTTTAGAAGAATACTCTATATAAAACGAAACGCTCTCTCTTTTTTTTTTTTTACAAATGCAAATTCAGAGAGGCCCGTATTAAATGAATCAGATAAATAATGCCAGCCAGAGCCAGAGCCCGGCTGCTCGCCATTTATTAATGAATATTTTATTCTTTTTAATGAATTATATCATGGGAAATGCTTTTAATATTAAAAAAACAAAATAAGAGAACAAAATTAAACATTGAGTTTCAATATTCAGAAAATATATAAAAGAGAAAACACGCACGCACACACACACACACACACACACACACACACACTCTTAATAAATAATTTACTTTTTATTTTTTAATATTTTTTGTAATTCTCCAGTTTCATAATTTTTTTTATATCCGTGCCACCGCCAATAAATTTTCCTCGGATGAATACACGAGGGACCTAAAAAAAAAAAAAAAAAAGCTATATATTTAAGAGGAAAGCGAATGAATAAAGCTTTTTTTTCGTGCTGTTGCCACCAATTTTTCTTTACTTATCAATAAAGACCGGAAACAAAAGTGAAGGGCTGAATGGCGGCAAGTAAAGAAAAAAAAATAAATAAAGACCGGACAAAAAAGCATAAAAAGATGAAAAAAAAGATGCTTAAAAAAGCATAAAAATCCTGAATAAAAAGTTGTTCAATAAGCATAAAATTTGAAAAA
The DNA here is from genome assembly GCA_023213315.1 of Euborellia annulipes. Taxonomy (NCBI): domain Eukaryota; kingdom Metazoa; phylum Arthropoda; class Insecta; order Dermaptera; family Anisolabididae; genus Euborellia; species Euborellia annulipes. The sequence continues at coordinate 5,021 of JAKCPI010015255.1, forward strand.
AAAGCATCTCATCATGGGCGTAGCCGGGGGAGGCAGGGGGCCGTTGCCCCCCTGGCTTGCCCTAAAAATTGAAAAAAAACAAACAAATATATATTTTTCCCATTGGGAATTATTTTTTTAACGCCCCAATCCACTAAATTAATTTAATTTTTTTTTATTTAAATAAATAATTAATAATCTATGTATATATTAATCGCAACCCCCCTCTTGCCCTAACGAGGGGTTGGCCCCCCTAACAAGAAGTCTGGCTACGCCCATGCACTCATAAGCAACTTCTACTCATACGTAAAGGGGATAATTACTCCCCCGAGATTTGAAAAAAAATATTTTTCTTGGAAATTAAATTTTATTTTTAATATAAAATTTTAAAAATTAATACCTAAAAAGTTTATTTGTATATATATTCTGGTAAACAAGTTCAGAATGCAACTTGAAATTACCGAAAATAAGAGAAAGTCGTGTGCTGTGCGGCCAGTCACACCAGATTACCCCCTCGAGGGCCAGAGTAGGGGGGTCCAGGGGGTAAAGCCCGCCTAAGGTGGGACTTAAGGCAGTTGCCGAAGAATTTGCTTTACATGAAGGGTTTTTGCTGAATAATAATTTGAATTATTTTTAAAAATTATATAAATGGGCGTACCCAGGATCAAATCTAGGGGGGGGGCATGGTCAGATCATGGTGTCCAGATTGTGACATAGCTAATTTTTATATAGAGGGGAAAAGCCTTCGAATTAAAGGCCTAAAAACCCTCGAGTCCTAACAAAAAGAATCATTCCCCGTCGCCAACCACCAATTTTGTTTAGTTTCATCACTTTATAAACATTTAATTTTTTTTTTTTTGCTTCTAGGGGGGGGGGGGGGCAGCTGCCCCCTGCCCCTCGCTGGGTACGCCCATGATTATATAAATATAGATAAAATAAGCTCAAAAAAGCACCAAGAGTGCATACGAGAGCAAAAAATGCAATCTCAATACACTTAGTTTTGCCCAATTCGTGTAGCAAATTAATATCTAATGGATGCTTATAAAATTCAGCATTTTGCTTAAAATCCGGTCTTTACTTATCAACAACGGATTTAAACAATTGAATGGGAAGCGATGCTTTCTTTATTTATGTAGTAGTGGCGCAACCAGGTGGGGAAAGAAGAGGAAAATGTTTTTTAAGTACGGTACAAATTTTGTTTCAAAATGAATGCCATAGTAAATAGTTGCATTGAAAGAAACAGTGCCGGATTTACCACTAGGCCGCGGCCTAGGGCCGCAAACGTCAGTATTTTTTTTTTTTTTTTTTTTTAATTATATATTCAAAGAAAATATATTTTTCACGGTTCGACTTCACTACTACACTTCATGGGCAGGGCTACACTTCGTAAATTATAGCATAGGCTAGGCGACGGCGGCCATGTCGTCTGCCATGTTTATTTATGTATAAAATAAATTAAATTTTGAAAATACCAATTTTTTCTGGTAACAAAGAAATGTAAAATTTCATCACATTTTAAGAACTGAAATAGCGTTAAAATCAATCTCCTGGTACCAAAAAATTTTCCAGACGCCCCCCCCCCTCCCGCACAGGTAATTTGGCCTAGGGCCTCTAGTTGTGTAAATCCGGCACTGGAAAGAAATCACATCATTTTTATATGGAAGGTAAGAAGGAATTTTGATATTTTTAATAGTAATTTTATTCTCAAGGTTATAGCAGTGGCGTAACGTACACGCGGCAAAAATTTTGTTTCCCTAAAAAAAAAAAAAGGTAAAAAGTTTTTCACGAAAGGGGAAAAATAAATCGTAGGGCGGCAAAAATGTGTTAGTTTTAAAAATTAAGCATTTAAAGAAATTGTGATTTTTAGCTCTCGCTGTACGTAGTACTAATGCAGAGATTCCGGTGTCCGTCTGTCCGTCTGTCCGTACGCATAAAAAGTACGGCCTGGACTAAAGGTCGTAGAAAAATAATAACTAACTGGTTCAGGGGAAAATACGTTTTGGTCCCTAGCACTTCCGGTTTTTTAAATATTTAAAATATTTTCAATTTTTTCCATTTGTTTACATTTTACATTCATCAGAATGTAAACAAATGTGGCCATTTTTTTCTTAAATATGGAGAAATAACCATTATTAAAATGTTTAATGTCAAGAAAATGCACAGTGAGAGCGCCCCTTTGAATTTACTACTGTAAATTCTTTCTTACTTTTTCTCAGATCAGCTTAAGATTGCTAGTCTTTGAAGGTTTTACTTAAGATTTTTTCATCCCTTATGTGAATTTTATAAGATGAATGAAATAAAATGATATTTAAGGTGTGCGTTTCGAAAAACCGTTATTAGCCGATTCAGAAGCTGGTTGCTCTAGGCGGCAAGAGATGGCGTTAGTTCTGCCCATAGGGAAACAAGCATTTCATTTGAAAGGTTCCAGCAAATAAATTAAAGTCAAAAATTAATTATTTTTTAACACAATGATTACAAATTTAATTATCTACAAGATATAGAGCGAATTTTTTTATAATATCTTTTATTTTATGTGATTAACCTAAAAAAATGTTTTTTTTTTTTTCGAAAATCAAAAAAATGGCTTCTATAAGTTGTAGATATTTTAAATAGCTTTAATTAGAGGTCGATATCTTCAAAATTGTGGCCGCTGCAACCTCTCAAAATGAGCACCCCTTAAAGCCTTTAGTGCTTACCGTTCGAGCTCCTGTCATTTCGTGGAGCACATCTTGGATCTTCTCTGCCTCGGCATCGTCTCTCTCATCCAACTCCATCGACGAATACGTTTTGTCTAATTTGTCAAAAACCTGAGAAATTGTTCAAAAATCAAATTCATTTTCTTCTACTCTACGTACTTTTTTTTTAACATACTTTTTTCGCCATTTTGCAATAAGGACATTTTCGTTTTGAGAAAATTGCAATTTCTGTGGTGCTAATAAATTTCTTGACTTCAGCTTCGGGGCCGGTCATGTTGAAAAGTGTGCAGCGTGCAGCGGGACTTTTCGCCTTTATTCCATTTTTATTTAATTTATTTCATTATTTTAGTATTTATCAAAATTCGTTGGCACCAATCAACTTTTGATTTGCATTTTAAACGTCAAAGGGAATGTTTTTCAGAGACGACACTCACTCTAGGCAAATTTGATATTTTAAATATATAATATAAATTAAATTAAAATTTGATATTTACGTACCTTTTATTTAAATATTTTTTTTTTTTTTTTTGTTCAATCAACGCCAAATTATTTTAGAAATTAATATAATTTCGAATTCAATTTATAATTTTGATTCCACAGCCAACAACCGAAAATAAATGACAAAAAAAAGTTAACCTAGAAAGGGCGAATCGAAGAGGCAGGCGCTGATCAAAAGGGCCGCGCTTTCAAAGATTAATTATTCTTTGTAAAATGCTCTTTGCTCTTTCATTTTGTATTATTAAGTCAATTGAAAAGAAAAGAATTAATTTGTTGTTGTTGTTGTTGTTTTAGGCGATTTGTTCGTGTTGGTGTTCTCGATGGACAGCCGGGAATCTTTCGAGGAGGTGATCCGCTTACGTGAGCAAATCCTCGAGACTAAATTGAGTGCATGTCATTCAGCTAGTGGGGGTGTGATGGGACGGAGTCGACGAGCTCCCTTACCCCGAGTGCCCATGGTCATCGTCGGCAACAAATCCGACAAGGAGATGAGGTGAGCCGATCTACGCTATTAATGCTAATGCTCCGGGCCAAATAAAATAAAAGAAATGTTCTAAAATTCTAACCTCTTTGAGGCTTTGACAGCACAAGGCGTTGGTTTTGGTTGGAATTTGTTATTTAAATTTGGAAATTAAATATTATTGAAATAATTTAATTTAATCTCAATAAATCTAATATCTCGTATATTGATTTTAAATTAAAAATAAAATTTTAAGGTTATATTAAACATCAAAATTTTATATTTAATTCGTGTTAGAGGTTATTCATACATTCATTATATCAGTCATTTAAAAAAAATAAAATAAAATTGATAAAAAAAAATATATATATATTTATTTGTTATTACGACGTATAATCAATATTGAGTGATAGCCTACATTTGTTTTGTGAAATTTGCATATTTGTCAAATAAATAATAATTCCATTTATAAAGGGTTATAATAATAAAAATATCTCTTTTATTTGGGCGGGCTGTTGATTTAGAAAAAAAAAGAAACAGGTGTAAATTGCCTCAGATGCTGAAAAACGTCTGTATCTTTTAAAGAATTAAATTAATTCTATAACAATGCTGAAAAAAAGACGTATTTTCAAATTTACATCTTGAATTTTAATATATTTGCGAAACTAATTAACAATCTGGTGTGACTAGCACAGTAGGCCACACAACCAAAGGTAAGAGAAAATTGTGTACTCTGTTACTATCACACCAGATTTTTATAAAATCTGGCTATAAACAAGATGAAGAATTATTTTTAGAGTATTTGTGGTTGTTTAGAGTGTACTTTCCAAAATTATCACAAAAACAAATGAAAGGAAAATTCTTTTCAAAATTGTAATGATAAAGATCTTTCTCGGCATCTGAGGCCATTCAACCGAAAGTCTAATTTCTATTATCTGCCTTTCAAAGTCTATGAGATTTAGATAAAATTATTTTTAATCCAGTAAATAGTTATTTTATAATTTATGCAAAGGGTATCGTTATATACGTCATAGATCTCGATGATTAACGTAAAAATAATAAAAAATTTTGTTATTGAGAGAGAGTTTTGTGTCAATTTTATCATTGAATTGCTTAATAATGCTTGAGAAAAGACAAAACGTGTTTATTTGGTCAAAATAATTATTAACAATGAGAAAAAAATTAATAATTGATTAATTATTACATCATTAATAGGAATGCATTCCTTTAGTCAACTTTTCGCTCGGAGTAATTATTGACATTCAATTAAAATATTTAATTAGTAAAATTGTCCGAACAAGGGGTATTTACAGAGGAATAGCTCTCGCTTTTTATGCAGAGTGGTCAATTCTTATTAACTTTGAAATAATGTGTTAATATATTGGATATAGAAAATAGACACAGCTAACGATTTCCAAGATTCTGAAGAAGATCAAAACGTTGACTGGCAAATGACGAAATTTTCTTTTTTTTCTTTTTAGGTAATAAGACATTTATTCTTTAATATCAATAAATAAATACGATAAATTTGTTTATTTTTGGCTTCTCGGTAGGCTAAGTGTGTTATTATACGTATATTTAAATTTGTTATTATACCTGTAGTTTATTTTATTCAAAAGCTTATCAGCGCTTATATAATTTGTTTATATTGTATGCCACGCATAGGCGAGAAGCTCATAAACAAAATATTGACTTTTTCTGAATTGTGTCCTCCAGAGAGGTTCTTTTTAAGGATCCTGATCTCAAAACGAAGTTGGCTTTTCAGCGAGGACGAGTCCCAAGTTTTGAAAACTTGATTAATCACTAAGGGAAAGATAAACGAAATCGTTTAATATTTTCGAGTTCAATTCTTATTTGTTTGTAGAATAAAATTGCTTAGTTTGGTGGCTGTGAATTTGATCTAAATAAGGGCAGGTTCAGCAGCCAAACAAAAAGCCTTCATATGGCAATCGACTCCGGAGACCTATCCAGATATATTTAATTATTAAAATAATTTTTAGTGTAGTGCAGTGGTTACCAATCTTTATGTTACAACGCCTCCCTTGAAAATATTTAATCCTATGACGCCTGCCCCCCCCCCCCATTTTATAAAATAATACAAATACAAAAATACTTAATGCTAAAAAACATAAATTTATTTATTTTTATTTATAAAACTAGAAATCATTTGGAAAATCGCTCGCTGTTGCTAATATTTGCGCCTCCCAGTTTGAAAACGCTGGTGTAGTATGTTCACTCACTTAAGAGCGGTAGATAAATTCTTGGACGAAACGTAGGTTGTTGGAAATTTGAAGAAACAAAATAATTTGAAAAAATCTGGTGTGACTGGTCGCACAGCACACAACTTTCTCTTAATTTCGGTAATCGATTAAATATAGAATTTCAACCTCCTAGCTCAATTACTTCATGCTTCAAATTGAACACAGACAGACAGATAGACAGACCATGTCATGAAAAACAGTTTTTTTGATTCAGGGGACCTCAAAACGTGTATATTTATCAAAATCTTGACATCGAATTTTTGACATAAATCCAATACTTTCTCTCTATCTATATATTAACATATATATATATAGTAGGAGGTAAGAGAAAGTAAAAATTATCTTGATTCTATTTTCATTATTTTTATTATTATTATTATTATTATTATTTTTTTTTTTTTTATTTAAAAAAATTCACACTTTTTTCTCATTCATACTCACATTCACAGACATTCACACAGTCTTTTCGGCAACTTAGGCCATTTAAGACTTTTAACGATACCTATTATTGATTAAGGTTGTTCGGACAGTATCTCGTAAGTCATAATAGAATCTAAATTTTTTTTTAAATAAAATTAAAAATTTGAATGCCAAAATTCCTATTATAATTTAGTCGTGCTATCAAGTTTATAATGTATTAAGTTAATAATTTAATCAAAAATAATAAATGAATGACTTTTGACTTGAGCAGTTTTTCACGTAATATAGATCTGGCAACATTGCATTCATCAGCTATCTATTTTAAATCTTAAAAGCCTTCAATTTTATTTTATTTAATATATTACAATGTTTAATGCAAATCAGTTTAAACACAATGGACGATTTGCGAGAAAAAATATCGTAAAATTGAAAAAAAAATGTAACTGACAGCGAGAAAAGAGAATTATTTTATGCGACGTTGCCAGGCTGGTCTGACTCTCGAGACTTCCTTATTTTTAAATATTGGCGACTGTCATTTTGGAGAATTTTTTGACTTTCTTGTTAAAATATCTTTAAAAGCGGTCGGCAGAAACTTTTGATTTTATTTTTAACGTATTCCTCGGAAGTGAATTAATAAAATGTAAGTTTTTTTGTTTTTGTATCTAATGCAGAGGTGGCTATATAATTCGATATGTGTGCGTCGACACTCCCCATAGACTACATGTTAAATTTCAATTTTTTTAAAATTAATTACACGATAACCCTGCGTCAGACCCAAAATTTTATTTTAAACGTATGTGATAATTTGAAATTTTTTTTTATATTTGATCTATTGTATATAAATAAAAGCGATCAATGTCTTTTGATTTATCAATTTTTTCTGATGAAAGCAAATTCGAAATTGGTAAACGGCGAATAGAAATGAATATGTTATCAGCTAATATATTTTTAATGTGTTCCCTTGAATTTTAACGACGATAATATATTGTTAAAATAAAAAGAGAGAGAAAGAGAAAGAGAAAATTTTAAACTCTGATTAAGATATGATAGGTGAAGGGGGCGGGGGGCGGGGGGCGGGGGGCGAGGCTCTAGCGCTAACAAATAGCGCTAAGCTCTAAGCATAATTAGTTTTCGTTGTTCTTATCGCCTTTTGAGTTTTAGTATGAATTCAATTGTGTTCTTTTCAAAATGCCAAATTTGCCTTTTATTTCTTTACACATCAGCGAGCTCATGTATCTTTATTTGTTCCTCATTCTATTAGTGCTTGTGATTCTTTATTTTTCTATTATTTATGTTTTACAAAAAAATGATAGAGGTATGTATGTATGGAAATTTTTTTTTTTTTTTCTAGATCTCCTTTTGAAAGAGCAAAGTGGAAGAGCTAATCTTGTTCACCCCCCCCCCGCCACTCCCCTCACGGTTACTGAGTTTTAAAATAAATTCTAAAAAATATAAAATATTCTAAGTAAAAATATTTGTTCTCGGATAAATTGTCGATTAAGATACACGTTTCGGTTGCTCATTCTGACTTCTTCAGGTACAATTTTGATCAAGGCCAGAGAGTGGCTGACCGAAATGTTGTCTCCTGACGAAGGTCACCCAGATGTGCTGTCACACCAAATGTTTTTATGGCGAGTTATAGATACCATAGGCGTAGCCAGAACTTTTTGATGGGCGGAGGGGGTTCAAGAAAAATTTAAGATTATTTTAGGGTATTTATAAACCATTTCGTGTTTTTTTTTTTAAGCTTGAGTAAATTATTATATTTCTCTTGCCCTTATATAGCTTAAATATCTAGTCATGGTTTGGGTCCCAAGAGAGGGGGGAGGGGGGTTGAACACCCAAACCCAGAGGGGGATACGCCTATGGGCTATACCAATACCCAATACAAATTCAGATACAATTCTGATGAAGGGCAGAGAATGGGTGACGTATCTGAATTTGTATCTGAAGAAATCAGAATGAGTAGCCAAAACGTTGTATTTTAAACGATAATTCACATGTAAACAAATATTTTTATTTAGAAGGATAATCGCAATTTCGGATTAATTAAAACTCCTTGCTCAAAGTCGGGAGAGGGTGCGGGGTGGGGGGGGGGGGGGTTATACTGAATAAATTTATGAGAATACTAGCTAGAACGAACGATCTCCTGCAAATCATTTTTTTATTGTATTTTGTGTTGTTTTTTGATATACGGTACAATCCCTAACTCGACATAAAAGAATCTGGTGTGCCAACACATCACACAACTTCTTGTAGTGCGCTTACTGACACCAGATTTTTTGTACGGCACCAAAATAAAAAAATGATAGATTCTAATTTTGAAATTCAAAAATATGGAGGTTACTTGTTATAAAAAAAAAGACTTAAAATGTCAGGCTAATGGCCATCTGTGTACATACATTCATTTCAGTTTAATCAAGCTGGCAATTTATTTGATTGAATGTGCTAATTCATGTTTGTAATAACTTCAATTTGTCATGTACATGTATAATTTAATTTAAGGTCCGGTCAAAGAATTAAAAGTATTTTCAGAGCAGGCATCGTTTTATGCAACGTAGCCAGGCCAGCCCAGCCTTAGAGGCCTACATGCATGCCATGCATTCATTATAACTACACTAGATTTGATAAAAAAATAAATTTATTTATTTATTTAGAATAGAACCTTGAAAATAAAAATTATTATTCTTTGCTTTTATTATTATTTTTAACTCTCACGGTAGGTAGTACTAAGGGGAGAGACCCGGTGTCGTCTGTCGTCTGTACGCATAAAAAGTACGGTCTGAACTAAAGGTCGTAATAATTACGAGTCGGAGCTCGGTCTTTTTTTTTAATAAAATTGGAAAAAAACTAAAAAAAAAAAATACATCAGTAAAGTACTACTACTCGAAGAGCGCAATTTGATTTGTATAGAAGAAATAGGAAAATATTTAAAATTTGAAAGAAATTGTAACGAGACAACTTACTCCTCAATGGAAACATCAATAAAAACACCAAAATAAGAAGTAACAGTCCAGGGAGAGTTTTGAGGGATATCAACATTATTGAGTGGTTACTTGAGAAGAGACTTATGCCTCATAAGAAAACTTTAATCATGAGTTAGTTATATGAGAGAGGCCCATGCGTAAGCCTTGGCAGCCTGGAGACAATTAAAAATTATTATTTTCAATAAAATTAATTAATAATAATCAGAAATTAGTATTTTAATAATAGAATTTAAATAATAGGTATTTTTCTACTAATTGGTCTTGTTGACATTATTAAATTAAATACATTGTAAGTAATTATTGATATGCCTACCTCCTATCAAAATGGGGTGGACAGGCACGATGTATTTCATTGGATGAGGCTATAAAATGTGTGGTAGGTAATTTCAAACGACCTAGATTTTAAATAAGTTGAAATGAGTTTGTTGAATTGATTGAATAAATACATTGTAAGTAATTATTGATATAAAAAATTAAATTTACAAAATTATACATTAATTAAAATTTAAATATTCCTAGAGAGATATATTCTAAATCTGTGAGTCCAGGATAAAGAGAGGGAGGGGTTGGCCAAGAGGCAAGGTCAAATCTTTAAAACGAATTTCAAGAAAATTAGAAAAAACTAAAAAAGTACACCAGTAAAGTACTAGTACCCAAGTTTTCCAAACATGAGACCTAGCACAATTTCATATTGGGACCATAAATAGTATATATTTAAAATTTGAAAAAAATCGTTAGAGCCGTTTTCGAGAACTGATATGCATAAATATATAAACAAACGTACATTGCTCGTTTAATAGTGATTAGATTAGATAGATATACGTATTCAGCATAAAAAACTGGTTCAGGGAAAAATACGTTTTGGTCCCTAGGACTTCCAATTTTTGAGTTATTAATCTAGCTGTTTATTGATGGCTGGATATTATGATATGAGGAAGCGTTACAAGGGCAGCCATGAGGCGAAAAATATAAACAAAAATCTATTTTTTGTCGACGTTTCGAGTGCCGATCAGCACTCTTCATCTGGAGAAATAACCATTATGTCAATTCAAGTCAGAGAGTCCGTTTGACATTGGCTACTGTAGCAATTCGTTCCTAATTTTTTTGTTTGTTTTTGTTTTAAGTTTAGTTACAATGGAGAAGTGAGAAATGTTGCAATTGTGAATGTGACCTGACCATACATCTTTTAGCACGCAATCAGCTCTATTTTCTAAAATTTAACATCAAAAACGGATGTTAAAAAGTAAAGTGATAACATCAGCATCTCTAAACCATGTTTTAACAGCGACGTTAACATTGTATTTTTAAGCACCAGGTGTTAACGACTCATATGAATGTTTTCTGCTTGTTCGTGTTTTTAGACCCCTCGATAACCTCTCCATACCAGCGTTAAAAAATACTATTCTCTAAACAAAGTTTTAATAGCGACGTTAACTGGTTGCTTTATAATATTTCACAGCTGTCAAAATCATAACCTTACTTTTTAGGTTAAAGACGCCATTTTGATGCATTAAACACGGCCTCCTAGACATGACATTAATTTTTAACCCTATTGACTTTGCTTTGACGCGCACCTAGGCAATGGGATTTAATTTCTTTCATAGCTCACAAATTACTTCACATTTTCTTTTTCTTTTTCACATTTTGCGATGATGAAATTCAATTTTAAGAAAATTAATCGACAGAGACCTTGGAGATTTTTTTTTTTTTTTTTTTTTAATCTCACTTAAAAGAAGAGCCTTCAAGGCTGACGAGCTTATTTTTCAAATTTGTTTGCTTGTAATATTTTTAAAATCAATACTAATGCCTTTCTTTATTTTGTAAATAGCTTCTTCAAACTCGTTAAAAGTTAACATCTATTTGTTTAAAATTAACATAGAGAATTCTTAAATAAAATTCTGCTTCATCTGTCGACTTGTTTGTAAATCTATATATAATAATAGCGGAGTGTCCGTCTGTCTGTCTGTATTTTTTTTTTTTTTTAATGTAAAGATTGACAAGGTGGAGAATAATTATGGAACAAGGTCTATGATGGAAGGTATGGCGATTCAACCAAATTATACTAGTAAATATGGAAAAAGAACTCACAAATATGTTATAACTAAATTAATAAATAACAATAGTTAGTTACCAAATGTAACTAATACACATTATATTAACATTAAAAACTGTAATAAAAAATATTTCTAAGGAAAATGTAGAAATGTATGTAATGACAAACTGGACAACTCTTCCGCAGATAAACGAGAAGTTTCGTGGAAGGGCTGTCCAGACGTCAAAAAATTGTAAAGGGTCCAGACAAATAAATTGAATTGAATTGAATTGTCCGTCCGTCTGTCCCGGTCTGTTTGACAAACTTCCCGTTGGAATTTTGAAACGAAATTTTGCAGTCTTATAGAGGACGTTATGGAGAGAGGAAATAATCGGCTCCCGAAATTCTTAAAACTTTTTGAATTATTAATTCGTAAAGTTACGATTTCTCCCATAGGAAATGTATAGAGAACTATTTTAGTATTCTTTGCAGCTGTGTATTCTATGAATGTAAACAAATCCTCAAGCAGGCACTGGATTGGAATACGTAGTAATAATAATTTTCTTTTGATAATTAAGAAAAGGCGAGGGTTCGCCGCAGGCGGGCGGCGCTGCTAGTATATTTTAAATCTTACACTAGGTGATATATTTCAACTTCTGAAGATGACGGATACACCGTTAATTCACACCCCCTTTTAAAGTCAAAACGTTAACATCGAGTCAATAGGGTTAAAAATTAATGACATGTCTTGGATGCCGTGTTTAATAGGATCAAAATGGCGGCGTCTTTAATTAAAATGTAAGGTTATGATTTTGACAGCTTTGAAATAAAAGTTGTCTTTGTCTTAATGTTTTTAACGCTGATATTATTACTTTACTTTTTAACACCCAATTTATGATTTAACGTCTTTATTCAATTCGATCAACGTTTCGACTGATTCCCCCGACCTTCTTCAGCGCCTTAAAATTACAGAATCTTCTAATATATTTATTTTTTATGGGAAAAGGAGGGGAGGGGGAAGCTAAAATGCTCACGTGACAGTCGAATTCTCTCATAGCCATCTCGTTTTTGTCAAAATAAATCGATCTTTGATTGTTTGAGAGGAATGTTGATATTTAGTTCTCAAGAACTATTCATTTGAATATTAAAAAAAAAACAATTCGGACTTGATGAGTCATAAGTTAGATAATAATAATATTTTTTTTTTTTTTTATGTTGTTCTAGTGAGTCAAGTGACCTCTCCTAGGAGTCAAAGGTCACCTGTGTCACGAAATTAACTTTAGCAAATTTCATGACAAAATTTGATAAAGAATTTAATCGTTTTGTGAGGAGACGCATAAATTTATTTTCGGTTAAAATTTCAATCACGTAAAACCTTTTTCTCTAATTACGCGGGTAGGCACAAACGAACTTTCTTTTTTCTTTCACAAAAATGAATAGAAGTATTTTTCATTAACAAGAACAGGTGAATGTAGCCAGTCAGCATGATATAAAAAAACTATTTAAATATCGTCGACGTTTCGGGAACGTATCGCTCTGCATGTTTTTCCCGCTAAGATGGCATTAAAAGTATGCCCAAAAAATCAAGTAATTCAAAAATTTGCCAAGAGATGTCAGAATGGTAGCTAATAATACATTTGGTTCATTTTCATTGATCTTTTAACAATAAATACTTTATAAATGTTATTATATATTATGTATCTTTTATAAAAGCATAAAAATATATAAATATAGGCTATTAGGGGATCAGCTGTTAGACTAGCCTGCCATCTATTGCAAGAATGCTGAACTAATTTGACAGTTGATTTTTAAATAAATCATCTAAGCTTATTTTAAAAATTTCTTAATTAATATGTGATTAATAATAACAATAAATTCATTTTTAAATTTAAAAAAAATTAAAGATTATTGGGACAGATTGTTTTTTTGTATTTGCTTGATAACAAAAAAATTAATTACGGTAATTTTTTAATAAGTCATTAAAAAAATTATAGCTCGATGTCCCAATAATCTCTTATGAATTTAATTCATTTAAAAAAAAATCGCATTGAAAAATTCCTTACATTAGTCAAATTTTTTTTTAAGTACGTTTCGCTCCTGAACCCCTTAATATATATGACGAATTATACAAAAATAATTGTGAGATTTAATTATTCAATTTTTAAATTTGATAAAATATAATTTTTAAAATAATTTAAAATGATTCAAATCTTCAATTACTAAAATAAATATTGTTCGCAGTTTTTAACATGCGTCTATTGATTTCCCATTTTCCAATTATTAAGTTAAGATTTTAATACCCTTAATTGAATAATTTTCTGAAAATTTTCAGTTAAACGCCTACTAAAGTTTCACTTGCATCGTGGTTTCATAAAAACACACAATGATTTTTTTTTAAGCTTACACCCCTAATACAATTTTTACCATCCCTGAATGTAAAAAAAAACATATATTTAATATATTCTATAGTTCTTTAGCTTTCCGAAAAATTATTCATTCGTGAAAATCAAATGTTTGTTTTGTGCTCTTGTTTTGTTTTGTTCCTCGCTCTCTCTTTTAAGACTTTTTTCATTTAATATTAATTAAAATGTAAAATAAATTGCTATATACATAAGAAGAGATGTAAAATAGAAATAGGTTAGAGGGGGTTTCAGGAGCGACGTCTAAACGTACTTTAAAAAAAATAATAGACTATTATATGGAATTTTTCAATGCGGTTTTTTTTTAAATGAATTAAATTCATAAGAGATTATTGGGACATCGAGCGATATAATTTGTTTAATGACTTATTAAAAAATTATCGTAATTAATTTTTTTGTTATCAAGCAAATACAAAAAAACAATCTGTCCCAATAATCTTTAATTTTTTTTTAAATTTAAAAATGAATTTATTGTTATTATTAATCACATATTAATTAAGAAATTTTTAAAATAAGCTTAGATGATTTATTTAAAAATCAACTGTCAAATTAGTTCAGCATTCTTGCAATAGATGGCAGGCTAGTCTAACAGCCGATACCTAATATTAGCCTATATTTATATATTTTTATGCTTTTATAAAAGATACATAATATATAATAACATTTATTGTAAAGTAATCAATGAAAGATCAACCAAATGCATTAAATATTATTAGCTACCATTCTGACATCTCTTGGCAAATATTTGAATTACTTGATTTTTGGGCATACTTTTAATGACACACAACGCCATCTTAGCGCGTAACCAGTTCGCTCCAGTAGCCCCTTAATGACGAAACAATGCAAGTATTCTTTGACTAAATATCATTTCTAGAGGATGTAGAGATCCTTTTTTTTTAATTATTTCGCTTAATTTTTTTGACGTCAGAGACAAAAGATAAAATTATTTTATTGTCAAAATATCTAACAAAATGAACATGGCCATGGCGGTTGTTGTGTTGTTTAATAGATAAAAGCAAAAAGCCCTAGCCTCGTGTCAAATGTATTTTAAATCCGTTTAATATTATTCCTTTTGTGTGCCCGCAGTAAATATATACGTAGGCATATATTTATTTGAATATGTCCTCAAAAGGTCAATGGTGCTGGCTGGCTGGCTGGCTGGCTTGTGCAAAGTTCATAAAATATCATATTTTAAGTTTTAATACATTTTCTTGTGTTTTTTTTTTTTTGTTTTTTATCAAAATTTTACTTTAATGCTAACCTACGCCTTTTCAAATTCTTTGATAAAAAAATAATTAGAAAAAATATGGATTAAAGTAGTTTTTTGAACTTTTTATTAAAAAGTAATTATTATATATCGCATTGATAAAACTTTAATTATATTTTTCAGTCAACGTTTCGTAGGCACTTATTGGCAATAGCAATTAAATTAGGAACGATTGACAGCATTAGAATAATTGGAAGGAAACCCAGCATATGATGGATGCCTCTCACGCTTGGGCGTAACTAGGGAATTTGCCTGGGGGAGCATGGAGCCTTCCTAGGTCCACCCTCCCACCCGGGACACCCCTAGTTACACCCATGCTCTATTATCAATTTAATTGGTAGATATTTCGACCGGTAGCACGCGTGATCATCATCAGTACAAAAAATGATTTTTTTTTTTTTTTGGAGGGTCTGTGTCAATTAATATGTTAAAAGATATTTTCTTATAACGTGAAAAGTCGCTTAACAATAGAAACATCAATTCTTACATAACAATTTATTTTAGCTATCGTTGCATTACAATTAATTTATTTAATTTACCATTTTTTTTTTAACACACTTTTTTCTCATTCACACAGTCTTTTCGGCAACTTAGGCCATTTTAAGACTTTAAACGATACTCGTTATTTGTAAATATATCTATTGGGGGTCCAGGCATTTCTATTTAAGTCATTTGGTATCTAAATGGCTTAAATAAAATCATCGGACTGCCTAGGATCCGAACCCTCGACCCTTGGTATACAAGGCAGGCGCGCTACCAACTACGCCAAGCCCGAGGGCTTGCTGGTATTTAATTTACCTCTCAACAACTCCGGTAAGATAGGGGTGTATACGAGTATCTAGTCCGCTACCAGAAGCATAGTTGATTGTTAAAAATTGTTATATTTAAAAATCTGGTTGCCGGCTTTCGGGCTTGGTGTAGTTGGTAGCGCGTCTACCTTCTATACCGAACGTCGCGAATTCGGACCCCAGGCAGTCCGATGGTTTTATTTAAGCCATTTGGATACTAAATGGCTCAAAAAGAAATACCTGGACCCCCAATAGATGTATTAATAATTAATGGTTATCGTCTAAAGTCTTAAATGGCCTGAGTTGACGAAAAGACTGTGTGAATGAGAAAAAAGTGTGAATGTTTTTTATAAAAAAAAAAACTATTTACCCCGAGCTTGGCGTAGTTGGTAGTTGGTAAAAAGTGTGAATGTTAAAAAAAAAAAAACTATTTTTCATATGGCCTTAAAAAAACAGTTAAATTTTTCGTGAAAATTGTTTGAAGTACACTTTGCTGATGTAATTCAGATTTTTCGAATTCTTTTTGCGGCTCTTCCATAGAGCCAATGTTAAATCCCCATATGGGGATTTGCATGTTTATTTCGATTCAAAAGGGGGGTCTTTTAAAAATGTTTTCCAATTCTTATGAAATTTTGTATTTATTTAG
>JAKCPI010015256.1:0-10238 GCA_023213315.1 Euborellia annulipes
ACGAAATTTTCAATTATTATTTTTATAAATAAATAAATACAATAGATTACTTACGTTGTAAACGAGATCGAACTGTGTCCAGAGGGTAAAAAACCGTCATGCCCACAACACTTCCCCGCAATTGAACAAAACATTCTTTTTTAATTTGTTATATAATAATATGAATTAATATTAATTATTATCTTTCAACTTTGAAGGACATTTGAATATTAATTTATTGGAAAATTTTAAAAATTGAACACAATAAATGAATGATCAATGGAAATGCAAAGAGTATAAATGTCAATAATAAGATCAATAATGGAAATAAATAAGTAAACAATTACTGTGGCCCCAGCGATTGCATGCACAAGAGTCTCATAGGTAAAAAGGGATTTTTATCAGAGCTCTTCATGATTATAGGCAAAAACTAACAAAACATAAATAAATAAATAAATAAATAAACTGACTAGGTCACAATTTAAAATTAAAAAAAAACACTTTTTTCTCTTAATTGTTATTCATTTTTTAAAATTAAACAAGCCGGTTTAATCGCTGTGGTTTTTAAAATGATTATCAATTCCATTTAACGAATCTGTTTTATATAGTTCAAAGCACAGAGGTGGGAGATGAGAATCGCCATTTATTCACAAAAAAAAAAGGTTTGTCATTAAATTAACAAATATTTTATTGACAGCAAAATATAAATAATTAAAATTTACTTAAATATAATAAACAAAGTCCCTGTGAAGTAGCTGAAATTATCTTTAATATCTAACATTAAAATTAATATAACGCGGTAAGTTCAAAGAATATAAAAAACTATATTGATAATTTAAATAATTATTCATTTTAAAACTTATATAATTGGTCAAAAATTGTTTTTTAATAAATCGTATTATACTAAAAATAAAAAATCGGGGTTTGTTGTTAAAAATTCTGTGATGCTTCAAAAATATTAGCGCAAATATCAGCCATGAATAATATTTTACTTTTATTTGTTTTGGTTTAAAAATATTTTTTCCTTTTAAGATCTATTTTAGCTTCTGAGGCTGATTAATAATCAAATAAAATGAAATGTTATTTCACTTTTTTTTTTTTAATTTTAATTAATGGAGACTTTGTAACCTCTAGAGCCATCTATCATTGGTTTTTCAAACTAGTGAAATGACGTCATCTTCAGGTTAATTACTCACTAGGTCAGTAACCGGGGGGGTGCACTCCAATGGGAGAATTTGAAATTGTGTGACGTCACGATTGCCACCCCAATGATAGTTTGACACTTTTATCCGCTAGAGAGCAGGGTAGTCAACCGATGAAATGATCATGTGATTTCTATATATATTATATTCAAATATTGTCAAATACGTTAAAATTGTCATTCAAGAGATAAGTATTGGATTTCATTATATACTTAAAAATGTTTTTAATTATATTTATATGTTTATTAACTACATTTCCATTTATATTTTTAGGAAAAAGAAAATGTTTAGCAAAAAATTGCAATAATTATGACAAACTAATGAAATTGATAACCTAAAGATCATTCGATTTGAGCACAGTATTCCTAAAAATAACAGTCACCTGTGAGATCTTTCACAACAAATGGAAACATCAAATAAGATAAGTAATTTTTCTAGTAAAACTATGACAAATATTAGTGAAAATCAAACAATTGTCAATATTTTTGACAATAGTTTGAGAACACCAAATATTCTTCAAAATTTATTATAGAAATGGAGAAAGATCATCCATTAAATGATACATCAAATTCCTTAGAAGATTTTTCTTTTTCAGAGTATTCAGATGTTATTCGTCGACAAAACTATCAACTGGACAACTCGCCTAATTTACCAGCAACTAACGTTACTAATTTTTATTCTTTTTCACATCGTCACAAATCTATAACAAATGACAATTTAACTTTATTTATTTATCTATTGTGTATTTTTGTTCATTTTTACATATTATAAATTTTTTTATTTCTTGTTTGTATTCTGTACCCCAAAAGGTATAAAATATATTTATCTGTATTTTTTTAAATAAATAGTTTATCTTTCCAAAATATCTGATGTTTATGTTATAAAAAATACCCATATTCTTTCTATATTTAAAAAAAATTACTTATTAACAGTAAAATAATATTCATATATATTTACACGGAATACCTAATTTTAAATTTAGCGGCTAAAATTTGGTTTGAATTTTGCGCAAATTCCCTGCGTTCTGATTGTGCCACCCTGATGGCGGACAAAAACCAGAAATTAACATTGAGTACGCTCTCTGTTTATATATATACTCTGTGGTCAGTAACCTTCAAGACAAGTCATTGTTGTCCTCTTGTCGTAAATAACTGTAAAAAACCAAATGCCTAAAAAAAAAAAAAAAAAAAGATTAAAAGCCTATATTTTACATTTTTTGTGTTTTAGAGCATTGTCGATGTTGTTTTCTTTTTATTTAGTGAATAATATAATTAAAATGTCAATAATAATTAAAAAATGAAATTCAAAAATTAAATATGGTAACCTAACCTACAACTGTCATTTCATTTGTGAGTATATTTATTATTTTCTTTAATTAATTAATATCAGATAATTAAATTCAGTTTGCTCTTATTTATTTTTTTGTTTCAGATAAGGAACTAAACACATGGAAAATTAATATTTTTATTTATCTAAAAAAAAAAAAAAAAAAAAAAAATTATAAAATGTCACATTAAAAAGTATGGATATATGAATCTTGTTTTTGTTTGAATTTGATGAATTTTTATTTGAGTTTCCTTTCTCGAGGGTTTCGCGAAGTTATTTACGTAAATTACAGTTATTTACGAGATTTTTTGTAAATAACGGCAAAGTTGTGTAAATAACTCAACTCTGGTGCTGTGCAACATCACGCCAGATTTAAAAAAAATGCCTTTTCATTCTACGCGCCATCTCTCCCACTCCTCTTTGAATTCCCTCCTTTTTTAAAGGAGAAAGGGAGGGAAGAGTCAGTTGGCTTTTCGCGCGCCATCCATTCACTTCATATTCGCGTTTTTTATTAAAAGTTTTTATTTTATTTTGTGATTATTAGTGCTCATCAGTGTTTTAATTAGTGCTCTTGGATAATGGATTATTAATTTCAATGGTCGTCGTCTTTCGTCGCCTTCGTCTCACACTGCGGGATCGACTCGGGATTATTATTAATGGTATTTATAATATTTTGTTTAATTCTCTCTCTATTCTCTTGTAAAATTGTGTATCCTAAAATTTCCTACCATATAAATTTGTATTTGATAAAAATCCTATTTCTTATTTTTTTTATTATATAGATGTCGTAAATCATTTTTACAATTCGATAATAAAATAGATTTCTAAGAATATCCATTTTACTTGGAAGCAGGGATTCTTGGAACTTGATTGTCACGTGCATAAGAGAATCAAATCATACAACAAGCTTGTTCTTAGTTCCAACTCTCGCCGCTTGGTGTGCCCTCAATCAAAGTGTCTTTCCTATTTTTAATACTCGATAATTTATAATTAATCTTTTCTTAAAATGAATTTGCTTTATATATTGAAAGGTATATATTTTAATTTTGTTTGTTTTTTGTTAAATTGGATAAAATTAATAAGTGATGATTAGAAATCTAATTTTCCTATTATTTATCTACCCCAAATTTTGACATATCAATCCATTCCAGTGAGGATATTGTCATGATTAATTTAACCTTGTAAGTAGATTATCCGAGGGATTAGCTAGTTAATTAAAAATGAAGCAACCGAGTTGTTTTTTTTTTTGTTTCTGGTTCTTTATCCTTATTTCGTATTATGTCTTTTTTTCCCTTTTCAAATTGTAATTTGGTTAGAATTCTTCAGTACTGTGATGAAAAACAAAAAAAAAAACCATCTGTAACTCAATATAATCACACCAGATTTTGGTTATATCATTTTATTAAAGTATTTAAATTTTATTTTTAACAAAAATTTCATTTTTTTTTTTACTAAAGTTTTTTTTTATATTAGGTACAAATATAAGGTTAAAAACTAAAAAAATAGAATAAATAGTTGTGTTAATGAATAATATTCCATAAAGGCAGAGTCAGTCAAAGTACAGCTAATAAATAAATACTGGGGCAAGATCAGCCAGTAGCGTAGCCAGGATTTCTGCTTGGGGGGGGGGGGGGGGGAGTTTCTCCCCCTCCCATCTCCAAGAAACTTTTTTTTGTTCCTTATTCTTAAAAAAATCAATAATAAGTGTTCGTTTCATTTTTTTTTTTTTTAATAGTGATTTAAAATTAACACAAAGAATAAATAATATTTTGTGATTGAATTTCAATTTATTAAAATGTTTTTTTTTTCTCTCTTGAAATAAAAAATAATTTTAATACAAAATTCGAAAATATTAAAGTAATTATTATTATTTGAAATTCCCGTTTATTTACCCGAGATTCTCAAGTGCACGAAGGCCTATATACCACCATATATGCAACCGGCCTTTGACCGTAGCCATCTATCGGCACCCCGTGAAGTTACATCAATTTCCTATCTCTAACTCCTCCTGCTTTCGTGAACTAATCCTTATTTCTGGGGGGCTATTGAGGTGAGATCCTATATTCCAATCCAGTGCCTGCTTGAGGATTTGTTTATACTAAATAAATATTTTTATTTAATGGAACAGGGATCTTCTTTGTAGAAAGCCGGCACCCTAGCCAGCCACACCAGCGAGCCCCCGTAAATATTAAAGATTTTTTCCATTATTTATAAGTTTTTTTTTTTTAATTTTAGAATTTTTGAGAGTTAATAAAATAATCATTAAAAAAAAAAAAAAATTATTTTATATTTCTTAAAACGCAAATAAATAGAATTATTTTTTCATTAGGGAAAACAATAAGTATTTTTTTGTTTTGGCGAAGACTTTGCCCCCCCCCCCACCACCACCACCTGAATACGCCACTGAGACCAGGGGCCCTCTCTCTCCCTACTCGACACAAATGAAGCCTTAAAAGTATAATTATTTCTATATAAATGTTAAATAGGAAGAGGATGCAGCCAAATAATCGAGCCTCTATTTAGTAATTAAGCACTCTTTATTGGAACGTTTCGTGAGGATAATAAAAGAAATCCAATAATAATAAAGATTAATTAAAAATAATAAACAACAATCAAAATAATAAAGAAAGATCCAATAAGCAGTGCTTAATTACTATATAGAGCCTTGATTTTTTGGCTGCATCCTCTTCCTATTTAACATATCAGCTAAAGTCACGTTCCACTATTCAAATTAAATTAAAAACACTAGGTTATAAGTTTCAAAGACCAGAAATCTACCACAAAAGCCCTTTTTTTGATTTTCGAAATTTTTTTTTAGATTATTCACATTAAATAAAAGATAATTTTAAAAAATTCGGTCTACTATATATCTTAAAGAATAATTAATTTTTTGACCTTTAATTAATTTGCTGGAATCTTTCAAATGAAATGGAATAAATCCCTTTTTCCCTATGGGCAGAACTAACGCCATCTCTTGCCGCCTAGAGTAACCAGCTTCTCATTCGGCGTTTAACGGTTTTTTCGAGACTCGCACTTTAATAAACTGACTCTGCCTGTGTATAAACAATTCACAATTGAACATATACAGTATAGTGTAGATTCCGTAATAATACATTTCATTTATTTATATATATATATATATCCCGTATATAATATTAGTACATATTGACATATCACAAATGGCTTTTATTAAAACAATTAAGAGAGAGATGATTATATGTTCCCTATTTATTTATTTATTTATTTAGAAATAATGAAATAATAATAATCACCCTGGTTGGTCAAATTTTGAACACATTTCATCAAATTTTAAGGCTGTTAAAAAACACACATGTATCAGCAACAGCAGCAACGGTAGCAGCATAGGCCATTTATTTATTTATTTATTTAATTCAAGCACGTCCAATGTTTGTATTATTTCACTTATTTCTTTTTTTTCTCTCTGGGCTTTAATTTTTAGGATTATATTTAGATAAGTTTCGGCCCACCTTTCATAAAGAAACTCGAAATTATTTCTATTAATAATAATAATAATAAATAAAACACTTGTTAAATACGGCAAATGGATTTTTTTTTTGATTGAATAGAGCATAGAGGTAGAGATCTCACCTCTAGCTCTATTAACAGTCCTTTGAAAATTGATTTGTGTTAAGGCTTTTTTTTTTTATAAAATATTTCAATAAAACGTAAGCTGTCAAAATGAAATAACCTCACTTTTTGGTTAAAGTCAGCCATGTTGGATGACGTGAAAAATCCGACTCTGTGATTGGTCGATGCATGTGTTGTAGAGAAAATAGAACTTGCGGAATCAACCAAAAACCAATGCAATCAGACACTAGGGTAATAAATGACGTCATATCGCATGCGATATAACAAGAAAACCCTCCGTGTGAAGTGGTCTTTATTTGGGAGGGATGGAGGGGGGGACCCCTAGAACAAGGTGAAAAAAAAAAAATAAAAAACTTTTTTATGTTTTGTTTTGCCGACGTTTCGCATTCATCTTCAAGGCAAGCAAATTAAGTATCAAGTGCTTGTCCTGAAGATGAATGAGAAACGTCGTCAATAAAATATAAAAAGTTTTTATTTTTCACTTTTCCGTCCATTCTTCTAATAAAATTCACTCTACAGCAAATCACTTTGATAGTCACAGTTGTAAACAATCAGTAACTAATGTATATTTTAAAATTATCGAATCTTAAAATTTGAATTCTGGATAATTTCGATAACGACGGGAAATTAATTTAACCAAATCTCTACTCTTCAATCAAGAGAAGGGAACGTAGGTTCGATTCCCGCAAGCGTCTCATTTTTTTTTTTCTATTTTACGAGTTTAAATCGCAAAATTGATATCATATTCGTAAATATAAAGCTACTAACTCTCATTTGCAAGAGATCAAAGATTTGAGAATTGCTTTTTATTGTTTTATCAATAAAATTGAAAACTCAAATGCCGCACTTATAAAATTATTTATACACCAGAGAATATAATTTGAA
Organism: Euborellia annulipes; assembly: GCA_023213315.1. Classification (NCBI taxonomy): domain Eukaryota; kingdom Metazoa; phylum Arthropoda; class Insecta; order Dermaptera; family Anisolabididae; genus Euborellia; species Euborellia annulipes. The sequence goes on from JAKCPI010015256.1 coordinate 7,002, forward strand.
TATTCCATATTTACACAATATTAAAAAAAATAAACAGAAGATATCACTCTTAATATTTTGCACATCATTTCGTTTGAAAAAGTTGAACGGAAATACACATAAAATAAATAAAAAGAGGCAAAGTATTCAGGCCAGCGTTGTGCCAGAATAAAGGAGAAAATTAGAATAAGAGGATGTGCAGCCAAATATTATTAAATAAACTCTTTATTCAGGACGTGTGGGCAGAGATTCGCTGTGGGCTCAACTCTCTCTTAGCCTAGGCTTGGGGTTATTTGTGTTATTTAATATTCATAGACCAAATACATTGATAACATTTAATTGTATTACCTCACGGTGCATTTATCGAAACGTCCTGATAGAGGCATTTTTTATTTGTCTGCAAACTATAATTCAGCTTATAAACAGCCATCCAATATTTACTAATGTATATATATATATATATATATATATATATATATATATATATTAAATGTTCTGTTCTACGCCTCTACGGGGAGGAACTCTTCTCACTTACCAAAACATATATATATATATATATATATATATATATATATATATACACTCTACATCTCTTTGATTTTGTGCATTTGGAATGGAAATTGAGTCTCTTTGAGTTTTTATGTTTTTTTTATAACCTCTTCCTCACTCTAATTAAACTTATAAACAGCCTTACAATATTTAGAATTTTATACAACACAATAATATCAATGTCGTGGGCCACCTATCCCGATATCCATCGCTTGGCGTTGCTTAACAACACTGATCATGGTGGCTGTTGTCCATTCTTATGGTTACGTTCAAACATATTTTTGCGGATTGTTCGAGATAATCAAATTCAATTTTAGTTTCTTCAAGCAGTGTAAAGTAAAAACAAATATTTTTTTGTTTTTGAAGATTGAATTTATTTTTGGGACTACTTTTTACTTTTAACCTTAAAATGAATTGGAAAAAAGTATCCCTTTTTTTTATTTGTAAGAATCCGTGCCCCATCAATACCCCCCGTCCCTGACATCTCCTTCAAATAGTTTTTTTTTTTCTAATTTTTTTGTCCTTAATTAATTAGCTGGGACCTTTCAAAAATGAAATGGAATAAAACGCTTGTTTCCCTATAGGCAGAACTAACGCCATCTCTTGCCGCCTAGAGTAACTAGCTTCTCATTCGGCTGTTTCGAGACTCGTGTAAATATATTCTGGTAAATAAACCTTTAAATTACCGAAATTAAAAAAAAAATTGTTCACTCTGCGACCAGAAACTCCTCTTGTGTAAAATTTTGATGTTGGGAAAAATTACTTCTATTTTTAATTAATTTCCAAATGTATTTCTTTTCCCATGACGTCACTATGTCTACGTCACATACAGTAGAAAATTAAGTTTTTGATGCAATTAATTAATAACAGGCAAATATTTTGCTTTGTATGCTTTTCTGCCTGCACAATGAACTCGGGAAGATCTAAAACAATTTTATTTTTTTTTTTAAAAGGAAATTAATTGAAAACGAATAATTTATTGGAGGGGAAGTGATGACCTCTCTCTGACTGAGATCTCCAACTAATTTATTTCAACACTTTTTCTATTTCAATTTTTAAACATATCGTAATTTATTATTTTAAATATAGTATATTATCAATATCAGGCAAGGTTGGCCTTTAAAGATAAGACGATTTTTTTTTTTTTTTTTTTTTTTTTTTTTTTGCTCAAGTGATAGTTTGTTCTAAATAATAATAAAAAAAAAAAAAAAAAAAAAAAGGTGGCATGATTAATGCGCACCACACAACTTTAGCAAAATTCATACATTTTCCTGCCACTGCCGGGTGGTAATATAAAGTTTGGAAACCACTGCATTAGGCGAAAAAAAAATTTGGTTTCACTAATAAAAAGGTAAAATGATTTTGATAGATGGGGAAAAAACATTTCGTAAATTTTCTACAGGGAGGAAAAAATTTCGTTATTTAATAAAAATTTGTCTTTGAAAGGATGGCTCGGTGCCTTCGGAGCTGAGGGATATCTAATCTATAATAATTAAATAAAGTGGTAACAAAGTGAAATTTCGTATTTAAAAATTAACGGCCAAATAGTTAAGCATTCTTACAAAAGATGGCAGGCTAGTCTAACAGATCACTTATAAGCCTTTATTTATATATTTTTATGCTGTTATATTTTTTCAATGGATTAGTGCAATTAAAATTTGAATTTCTTTGGATTCGAAGATTTATTGCATTAATTTTCGGCCAAGGTATAGGTCAGGTTGTAATAATAAAAAAAAAGAGATATTTTTATTATTGTTCGCCTTATTGCAGAACTGGCTACTGCGCTACCAAGCAGTTTCGGTGGGAATTACCCACCATCTTCAGGCCTGAAAATATATTTATTATTACTTATTTTATACATAATGTTGTTTCTTATTAGTAGAGACCGGATTTTAAGCAAAATGCTTATTGCTCAATTTTATAAGCAACCATTTGATATTTAATTTCTATACGAATTAGGAAAAACTAAGTGCATTGAGATTGCATTTTTTATGCTTTTTTTGCTTTTTTTTGAGTTTTCATGCTTTTTTTTCCCTTTCGTGCTTATTTGAACTTATTTTACGAATATTTATAATTTTTTTTTTTTTATTAAAAAACACTTTTTTCCCATTCACACACGCATACACCAGGGACGTGTATAAGGGGGGAGGGGCCCGACCCCCCCCCAAAAAAAAAAAAAAAAAAAATTATAGTATTGTAAAAAAAAAATTTTCCGCAGGGTGAAAAAAATTTGGTTCCGCAAAAACAAAATTTTTCGCAGGGCGAGGCGGAATAAATTTAGTTTCTTTAAAAAAAAAAATTTGTATACGCCATTGGTATGAGTAAAAATTGCTTATGAGATGCTTTTTTAAACTTTTATGCTTATTTAACAACTTATTATTCAAGTTTTTTATGCTTTTTTAAGCACTTTTTTATCATTTTTTTTATGCTTTTTTGTCCGGTCTCTACTTATTAGACAAATTTGTATCTATATATATATATATTGAAAGACATTGAAATTATTTAGGCCTGAAGATGGTGGATAATTCCCACCGAAACTGCTTGCTAACGCAGTAGCCAGTTCTGCAATAAAGCGAACAATAATAAAAATATCTCTTTTTTTTTATTATTACAACCTGACCTATAATAATACCTTGGTCGAAAATTAATGCAATAAATCTTCCAATCCAAAGAAATTCAAATATAAATGATATATTTATTAAACTATTC
>JAKCPI010015257.1:0-15441 GCA_023213315.1 Euborellia annulipes
TAATATCAAAATACGTTTTTTTTTAACTTATCTGGAAGTGACTTGCCCCCCCCTGCAAAAAATCCTGCGGACGCCCTTGGTCTAGAGCGATTAAATATAACAGAATTTTATCTACAATAAACAATTAATTAAACTTCTTTCATGTTACACCGTGTTCACAACACAGATTTTAATTGAGATAGAGATTTATTTATAAATAAATAAATTCGCAGATATCAGAAGATTTTTACGAGAATCAGTGTGTCTGTTACCAACAGTGCTCCCAACCCTTCGGTTTTTTTAGACACAAACTCCGGCTTTATACCTAAATCTCCGGTTTTTTTTTCCCAAAATCTGACTTTATTTTTTTAAAATTTTCATTTTCAATTAATTTTATATTACAAATTTGGAGAAAAATTACTAAAAAAAAAGGAAGTCAAATGATATTAGATTCGCATAGAAATAAAAGAAAGTAAAAATGGAGTCCCTGGGGACATGGGCGTAGCCAGACATCTTGTTAGGGGGGGGGCTAACCCCTCGTTATGCCGAGAGGGGGGGGGGTTGCAATTAATATATACATAGATTATTAATTAATTTTGAGATTGTGGCTGTGATGTGATTACAATGGATTATTAATTATTTATTTAAATAAAATAAAAATTAAATTAATGTAGTGGATTGGGGCGTTAAAAAAAATCCCAATGGGAAAAATATATATTTGTTTTTTTTTTTTTTAATTTTTAGGACAAGTCAAGGAGAGGGGGGGGGGGTAATGGCCCCCCTGGCTACGGACATGCCTGGGGAAAATTTACTAAAAAAAAAAAAATAAGTCAAATAATATGAATTTTGTATAGGGAATTTCTCCGTCTTTTTTCGAGTGGAATCTCAGGCTTTTTTCTTTCGAAATCTCCGGCTTTTTTGGAAAACTTGGTTGGCAGCACTGGTTACCAATCACATTTGATGGCGACCACAAGTTATCCGTACTAAGGCTGACATTTCTTCTAATTTATAAGAGTATCTCTTCCTCATCAAGCGTCAGGCCGTGTCTTGGGCTGGATTGTTTCTTTTCTCAATCGCATCTTATATAATATGGTACAAATGCCGAACATGTATTACGGGTTTAAAACTGAAGAAGACTGGACCAGTGTATCTCATAATCTGGAAGAATTATTGTTTAATTCTAAGTATTCGAGTATTTATCTATCTTCTCCAAATATGTTAGGAAATTGAACTGGATCTCTAACGACAGCTCCTTCTAAAAAAAAAATTAAATTATTCAATAAAACATAAGCTGATTTTGAAAAATCATTATCTTCTAAAAGTCCAGGTCAAGTTCATTGAATGCAAAAGAATGAAATACCCTAGGAATTTGGAATGCAGAGTCCAAAAGAGCGGATTTGATTGAATAATATGACGTGATAATTGAACTCTGATTACACATGTTTGTTTGTTTTTTTTTAAACGCCATTTATAGTATTAAAGGAAATGAAATTTCGAGTGAGATTACTTGGAATGTCTGGTTTTGTTTGTAATATGGTGGGAGGTCTTGCGAGTAAATGACTCATTCCAACTAATGTAATAAAAAGATTGATGAATCTTGTTGAAAATTTAATAAATCGGAAGTTGATGTCATTTAATAGTGCAAAATAATGAATGTGACTGGTCGCACAGCACACAACTTTCTCTTACCCTTCTGCTAGAGAAAGTTGTATATTTAGTTTCCCATAACACCTTGGTTAACTTGACCATTTGCATTTCATAAGTAAAAAAGTCAATTGATTCAAAATTTCCATAGGCTCTGTGTACTTTAAATGTTGACAAACTATGGTTATTTTGCAAAATTTGAATCTCATATTTGGACATTTTATACTCAATAGAGAATCCTAAATAAATACAAAATTTTATAAGAATTGGAAAAATTTTTTTTAATGTGCAAAAAGTTCCAAATTTACATGCAAATCCTGATAGGGGGATTGGCTCTATAGAAGGAAGAGTCGGAAAATGAATTTGAAAAATCTGAAATACATCAGTAAAGTGTACTTCAAAGAATTTTCACAAAAAATTTTATCGATATACTTTTTAAAGAGCATCTGAAAAATAGTTAGTTGATTTATGAATTTTAATCAAAATTTTTGGATAAAATGTCGAGAAAATTGAAAAAATCTGTGCGGGATTCAAGTGCGAATCCAGAGGTGTTTCTCGGGGGGGGGGGGGAATAATCTGGTGTGTCTGATCGCACAGCACACCATTTTTTCTTAATTTCGGTAATTTAAAGGGTAAGTAAAATTTTACATTAAAAATATTTTTTTTTTTAAATCTCGGGGGGGGGGGGGGGGGTAATTACCGCTATTACCCCCCCCTGTATCCGCCCTTGACAGGATCCAATTTTTTTGGACTCAGGGGACCTCAAAACATGTATATCTATCAAAATCTCGACATTGAATTTTTGACATGAATCCAATACTTTCTCTCTATATATATATATTAACATTTATAGAGGTAAGAGAAAGTAATAAAATGCAATCCCTTATTTGCCGAAATTAAGGGCGGATACAAGGGGGGGGGGGTAATTATCCCTCCCCCTCCGAGATTTAAAAAAAAAATACTTTTTTTCGCAAAAAAATGTATTTTTAATGTGAAATTTTAAATATTAATACTTAAAAATTTGATTTGTATTTATATTCTGGCAAACAAGTACAGAATGCGCCTTTAAATTACCGAAATTAAGATAAATTGCGTGCTGTGCGACCACTTACACCAGATTACCCCCCCCCCTCGAGAAACACCTCTGGATCCGCACTTGGCCGAAATCGAATGTGTTTGTACACTTGATCATCCATATTTTTCGGAGTTTAGGAACTTTGTGTGATTCGTTAGCAACGCCTCTCAATATGTCCACCCACATTTAATTCATTTAAAAGAAATGATAATTTTGGATATAGAGTCATACTCTTTCTCTCTCTTTTCTTTTGCTTATAAAGAGAATACAAATAAAAACAAAAATGCAACTTGACTCAAAAAGACAAATGACTCACATTCTAATAATATAAATAATATAATATTAATGAATTCTTCTCAGAACATACAATCTCATTTAATTATTTAAAAGATCTTTTTTCATCATTATGCACCAATCACATCTCTTCGGCCTTGCATCCTTTGGGAGTTTGTTCCTAGCGCGACAACTCTCTCTCTTTCTTCCTGGGCCAAGGACATGGAAATATTATTATTTAATATTTAAAGAGACAAGTATTCTATTCATTTTTCTCATTGGCGAGATCGTCCTTGGCCCAGGTTGCCGATGACGCAACAACAACGGGCGAGAGAGTGAAAGGGCGGTGAAGTCAGAGGATTCAATTGGCCCTTTCATCGTGGATAATCGGACACACGTTCTTCTTCTTCTTCTTACATTTATATTTTCTCAAAATAAATAAATAGAATGAATAGCTCCTTTGTTTCTTTCTCCGCTTTGATGGATTATTGTAGATGTCAAGTTTATGGCTTCCTGATTGGTTAAATTTGGAGTTTGATAAATAAATAAATATTTTAGAAGGAAGAGAGAGCCACCACATTTGTTTAGATGAGTTTCTTTTAGCGTGTGAATTCGAATATAAAATTTTATGGTTCCTCTTCTTGGTTGCCAATAATAGCAGCTACAAAATAATAAGTCACGAAATACAAATTTCTTAAATCTTATTTAAATAGCTTATATTATAATATATAATTATTTTATTTTTTTCTAGAACATGAGAATTCACAAAAAATAGGGTCTATATAATAAATAAGAATTAAGAAGGGTCAAGTAAATACAAATTTATTTCATTTTTCTCTTCTGTCAGTCTTCAAAGGGGGATGTTTTATTTTGGAGTGCACTCCCGAAACTTCCTTTAAGTTAGCCACAGATAAATGTAGTTCAAATCAGTATTGGTGGGTCTAGAATTTCGAGAATTCACTCCAAAATAAGACAACTTGGGAAAAGGATTTCTTCCTTTTGACTTCAAATAAAAATAAAATAAACATTTTTTACTGGATTGAAAAAGCTTAATTTGGAAACAAGAATGAGGAGTTATTAAAAAATTTCAACTCTTTATATCTAAAGAACTATTAAACGTCCAATTGAGGGCGTCCTCTTAAGGGAAATTTAACACAAATCCAAATCATTTTAATAAATAATTAAAATTTAAATAAAACAAAGACAAAAAAATGTTGAAATTTTATTTATTAACATTCAAATTTCTAAAATTTTAAAATTAATCTTTCTATTTCAGTTTTTCTCTGTCTATTTTAATGGAAATTCTTATAAAAACAAAATTTTTAATTAATATCCAACAAAACATATAGAGATTATGTTGATTTGTCCATCAAATTGAAAATCGACATATTTTTCTTTATTTATTTAAATTGTATTAATATATTGATTAAAATGATTTGTATTTGAGTTAAATCTACTTAGAAATGTGTAAGATATTTCATATTAAATGTTTTTTTAGAGTATCATTAAGGTAGATTAGAACAGGTCTTCTTATGAAGAAACAAAATGTTAAGTTTTTATTGACGCGCAGTGTAGTTTGTCAGAAAAGATTTGATTAAACAACCAAGACATTCTACCAAGGGGCACCTTGGTTCAACTTCAAGAGACACCATTCTTCCTTAGGATCATTGTCAAATGAATAAAAAAATATAAAAAAAAAAACAACAACAAAGGCCTAACTGAGCAGTCAAATATCAAGAATGAACAACAATTCAAACTTCTATATAACCATTTTTTAAAAACCCTTTTCGGCTACTGAGGCCATTTGACTTTATTACAATATATTATACCGGAGGATGTGATTGTTCGGGGTCACCAATCCGACCTTTCGTCGCGTTTGGTATCGTTTTACTCCACCAGGCCCCCTGGCATATAACCATAATTAGGGAAGCCTGGCAATAGAGAAGAGCAAAAGCCACAAATATAAAGCAATGTCAAGCAGAGGGTGTTCCCGTAAAACCGTACTGTTGAACGTCCCCGGTTAATACAAATATTTACCTCAGCAGCAAAAAGGGAAAATTTAAAAAATATATAATTAATTAATCAAAAATCTATTTTTAAATAGAATAAATTTATTTTGGGAGTCTCATAATAATGCTTTACGGTTTCCGTTTGTTTAGCCCTATGATGATACGTCACCATTTTTTTTGATAAGACACTTGGTATTTCACTGATTACTTTTTCAGATTTTATTCAAATATAGATACGATTCATTCATTCATCAATGGGTTTGACCCTCAATCTAAATCAGGAAGAGGAATTTCCTTTAATTCTTATCAATGAATAAGAGATTATTTAAAAAAAGAGTATATTTCAATACATTTTGAAACATCCTCATTTATTAAGGGGGAACGGGAGCGAAGTGGTTACGCATATTTTTCCCGATAAGATGGCGTTGTGTGTCATAAAAAGTATGCCCAAAAAATCAAGTAATTCAAAAATTTGCCAAGAGATGTCAGAATGGTAGATAATAAAATTTAATGCATTTGGTTGATTTTCATTGATCTTTTAACAATAAATACTTTATAAATGTTATTATATATTATGTATCTTTTATAAAAGCATAAAAATATATAAAAGAATATAGGCTAATACTATATCGGCTGTTAGACTAGCCTGCCATCTATTGCAAGAATGCTGAACTAATTTGACAGTTGGTTTTTAAATAAATCATCTAAGCTTATTTTAAAAATTTCTTAATTAATATGTGATTAATAATAACAATAAATTCATTTTTAAATTAAAAAAAAAAATTAAAGATTATTGGGACAGATTGTTTTTTGTATTTGCTTGATAACAAAAAAATTAATTATGATAATTTTTTAATAAGTCATTAAAAAAATTATAGCTCGATGTCCCAATAACCTCTTAAGAATTTAATTCATTAAAAAAAACCGCATTGAAAAATTCCCTATAATAGTCTAGTTTTTTTGACTGAGGTTGTGTTTATATGTGGGGTTTCACCAGTGGCGGATTAATGCAAATTTGTCGGGGGGGGCGGTTTTTTATTTTTTTTATTTTTTTATTTAAGGACTTTGTGGGCATCTATGGCCATTTAGACCCCCTTTCCTATTTATTTAAATTGATTGGTAACAAATTCAATTGAAATTAAAGCCCGGAAATCATCGTTTCTTTAGATTTCTAGTTTTTATAACATTGTGAATTTCTTCTCGGGGGGGGCGATCTCCCCCTCGCCCCCCCCCCTTTAATCCGCCCCCTGGGTTTCACTGGGTTATGTGAGTAAAAACAAAAGTTTATATTATACTCGATATATTTCGGGATATTATCCCGAAATATATCGAGTATAATATAAACTTTTGTTTTTACTCACATAACCCAGTGAAACCCCACATATAAACACAACCTCAGTTTAAAATGTTTCACCTAAAACCTACACCGCAATCTCTAAACTTAGTTTTTTTTAAATACGTTTAGACGTCCCTCCTGAACCCCCCTTAAATGGCATTTTTCCATTCATGTCCCAAACACCAATATTGTTGCAGTAACAAAGTGATTTGAGATTTGGCCTAACACCGAAATTGTAGAAAAAAAAAGTCTTTCCGAAATAGAAACTAAATTTCAACAATCGCAAGTAAACTTCCTTCAAGAATTTATGCTGCTCCCTTTTGACTGCCACCCGCTATCCTGCGTCAATCAAATATACAGTCACTTCTATCAAGTTATAATTTAAGAAGAAACAATTTATTTTGATACCATATATCTCAACCCTTTTAACTCGAGATTCAAGTTTTCTCTCTCATCTGGTCCAGACAGACACTCGAATGATAGAAGCCTCACTCTTTTTCTATTTATAAACAGGGCCGAAGTTGAAATGCGTTGCAATTTCTCAGAAAAATAAAAAGAAGATATTGAAAACCATTTAAAAATAATCTAAATGAAATGGAACCTTGGAAAAGAAAAGAAAGAACGTCTTTAAAGCCCCTAGCAAATGTTTATTTTAGGAATATGAATGAGAGAAGATGTGAAACATGGATTTCTTTTTTTAATAAATATTATTTTAAAATAAATTTAGGCTAGAGTGAAAAAGATTCAATATTTAATTATTTCGTAATATTTGTTCCTTTTTGTTATTTGCAAATTTCTTCTTTTTTACATGGAATGATTAAAAATGGCTGAGAATATCTAATGACTGGTGGTGTGGGATAGATTAAGAAATTAAGAAAAGTTGAAAAGGATTTCTAATTTTATTCCCTCATTTTAATTCCTAATGTACAGTGAGGGACAATATTAAGTTCAACCCATGCGTTTTCTACCTGTGATTATTTCATTCTTTTTAAAAAATATTATATATTTTTTAATGGAAACTTTCATGCTTCAAACCTAGAAAATTTCCAATAAACATTTTTATTTACTTTTATAAAAACAATGAAATAATCACAAGTAGAAAACGCATGGGTGGGACGTAATATTGTCCCTCACTGTACATTCAGAGATTTGTTATTCCGATGATTTGGATACCAAATGGCTTAAATAAGAATGCCTGAACCCCAAATAAATATATAAATTATAAATAAAAGTCTTAAATGGCCTAAGTTGCCGAAAAGACTGTGTGCATGTGTGTCTGAGTGGGAAATAAGTGTGTTTAAAAAAAAAAAGATTTGTTTTTACAATTTTTCGTATTCTATATTAATATAGAATAAAGAAAAATTAAAGATGAGAGGGATGAATAAATAAAATCCGGAAATGATTTTTAAATTCTGACACTCCTCTAAACTACATTTAATTTTGGTCCGATTTTTCTCAAAATCATTCCCCATCTTCAAATTTAAATTTATTTTTGTTATCCAGGACGGGAATGGAACCAGTGAACGTGAAGTAAGATCTCTAGCTCTGCTCCAAGGAACAGGAACATATATTTCGTTAAAAAAATACATTCTTCGATGAATAAAGACGTTATGTGAAGACTAAAACAAAATACATTTTTGTATTAATCAAAAATTTATTTCTTCAGTCAAGTCTAAATTTGTCCAGCTTTCGTCAAATTGGAAATGATTCCTATATTTAAACTATCAACGGGAAAATTTAATCTCCTTACAAATACACTAGGATTTTCCAAAGGCTACTAATTGATCATTTCCTGACCAACCGGAACAAGGAACAAATATTTTGCAACTTTTTTTTTTCATTGAAATCAAATTAATTAAATAGATATAAATTGGATTTTTTTTTATATCATTGATTAAATAAATATAGAACAAGGTCCATCCATCCACCCATCAATTCTCATCCATCTATCTCACTGTCAAAACAAAAACTCTCGCTCTCTCTGACTGCTATCAAAAGCAAAATGTTATTTTTCCATTATCAGTACTTAAATTAATTATAAACAAAAAAAGGCATGATTAGAAAATCTTTCTTTTAAGAAAAAAAAAAATTAATTAATTAAAATAAATACGGAAAAAATGAAGAAGTGTTCGTTAAAAGATTATCATTTCTGATCCTATATATCAAAATAAATAAATAAAACCAGCCGCGTTAAACACATGGAGCGTGGGTTTTGTGATATAGGAATATCACCGTCAATTTTACATCATTTCAGATATTTTTTTTTTTATATGTATATACAGTATGTATACATACTGTACATATGTGCTTTTAATTAAGAAATTTATGCTAAATCTCTTTAAAAAATAATTTAACAATATTTATGATTTTTCTTGAGATATTTTAATATATAGACCTATAAATTAATAATGGAATGTTGGGGGGCTCGCTGGTGTAGCGGGCTAGGGTGTCGGCTTTCTACAAAGAAGATCCCTGTTCAAATCCTGTGCGTGATGGGTTTTTTCATTAAATAAAAAATATTTATTTAATGTAAACAAATCCTCAATCCTCAAGCAGGCACTAGATTGGAATATTGGATCTCACCACATTAGCCCCCTGGCAACTCTACGAGGAGAGGGAGTTGCTGTGACATCACGTCCTGTGGAAGGGACGTAAAGAAGATTCCCTCTCAATGATATTCATTCTTCCAAAGGAGTTGGCTACACGCCGGTGCTGAGAGACTTCCTCCTCAAACTAGGTCCATCCTCCATAGGAAAGAAGAGGTTGGATAAAATGAGCCGGGTGGAACCAGAAATAAGGATTAGTTCACTAGCTAGAAGGAGTAACTGAACGAAAAAGGAGGAGTTAGAGATAGGAAATAATGTAACTTCACGGGGTGCCTGTAACTATCTGAAATGTGGCTACGGCCAGAGGCCGGTTGGGTTTGATGTGTGTGTCTTCGAGAACGTAAGCATGCTCGGGAAAATAAACCAGGATCCCGATAGGAATTTCATTTGAGCAACAACCCAATGGGATTTCAAAATGAAGTTTAACACCCTTATAGAGGACTTTAGTGAGGGTCTAAGAAAACTACTCTGGTCTCCAAATCACCATCTGGGAGCAAAAACATTAAGCCCTATATTTTCTCTCAAATGAACAAGTCATAAAATTTGTAAATTTTTTTAGGGACCTTTGAAGTTTATAAGTAACGTAAAATGGGATGAGTAGAAACAGCGTTTTTAAATTTTGGATTTAAAATTCTTGTTGCTTGTTTCAAAATGACTGCAAGACCCATCAGTAATAATTAAATTAATTTCAAAATAGTTGAAGATAATCATGCTCAAAGGTGAAATCAGGGCCGCACCAAGGAAAACTTGCGCCCGGGGCCAAGATTATAATTTGCGCCCCCCTACCAAAAAAATATTATATATTTATGCCGCCCCTAAATTATGGCTCCCCTGGACCAATTCCAAAGCTCCCCCTCTTAGAGAAAGCGCTCTTGCCAGACGATTCTAGATAAATAATAATAAATTGTAAATATTCCTTCTAATAAAGAAATATTTTAATATATGCTGCCAGCGTCCCCGCCCTTATCTTTAATGCGCCCTCGGCCCCTCACTCGTTGTTGCGTCTCTGGTTGAAATTCACCCTATTTTACGGTATTTCTTACTGAACCAGATATGTATGTTTATATAAAGTTTTTATAAACTGAAAGTTGTTACACACGTCACAGACGGACGGCTCAATTAGTTATCAATTAGTTAGCCTGGATTATTTATTTATTATTCTTTTTCAATATGGAAATATTGGATTTTCAAAAAATTCTTTAGCTTCTCCAAATGTGTATTTGGAGACCGGAATATTTATTTTTCCTAGATTCTCACTAATCGGCTCAATAAGTTGGAAAAACTTCATTTCAAAATTCCAACTGTAAGTTTCTGTAACAGAGAATCACAGACGTACATATCGAAAACATTTTTTTTTAGATTTAGAAATATTATGCATACACCAGGCCAGTCATATTTATATTTATTTAATTTCAATCAAATTTTTTCAGTCTGACTTGAGGAACCGAACCCACTATTAAATATTTACAAAGTCAACAGCTATGACATCTCAACGGGGACTATTCATTGATTTGTAATAAAAAAGGAGGAATCGTAATTCGGATCAAATCACAAGTGATTTTTCTAATGAATGGGAATTTAATAGAATCATCTAGCTAGTAAAATAGTAAGTAAATCTGATGAATGAAAGAATGAAGGACAATTTTCTTTATGACTGACTCCAATTATTCGGATCTCTTGGAGTCAATTCCTGGCCAACCTTGAAGCACAATTAAAGGCAATAAAAGAAAAAAAGATACCTATCTTCGATTCCGTTCAATTTCACACCATAAAAAGAGGACATGGAATGAATGATTGATTTAAGAGTCATTAACGTAATAAGTGAATCACGAATTTGTTGTATTCAAATCAATGTGATTTATGCAATAAAATTCAAACACAAATTATAAATATAGCAAATAATTGTATGAATTACAGTATAAAACTTTGACAAGATAATGAATGATTGGAGTGTGTATATATGTAGATGGATGCAAAAACAGCAATCTAATAATCAAAAAGAAAATTTATTGAAGAATTTAATGTAAAAAAAAAAGCGAAATTCCAATACTCGGCCAATCCTAGTTATTGGGATAATTTATAAAATTTCCAAGGACCTTGAACAATACCAATTTTGGTTCTAATTCATCAAATAGTTTTTGAGATAACCTGCAACAGCGAGCGACATGCAAAATATTAAATTATAGTGTTTTATATACTAACATATTCATTGATTTTTCTTATTTTGAAAGAATGATAGAAATTAGGGCTGAATTGAAGTCTCCTTGGACCGGAGGAGAGAGTGGAGTGGGGGATCTTGCAGATCTCCAGGACCGGTTTTGGAGCCGGACTCTGGAAGAGGAATGTATGAATGTGCAAAAAGAGCAAACAGAAACAATGGATGCAACAAAAATACAAATCTTATTTAATTAAAATGGGGACGAAAAAAGCAATTTATTTAAATTTCCAACGAGAAATCGGCTTTAAAGTATCATTACATATTCTTAAAATATCTGTTCTTTCACTACGTTATTCATAAACAGTGGAAGAGAAAAAAATCTGGTGTGACTGGCGCACAGCACACAACTTTCTCTTACATTCGATAATCTAAAGTTGTGTTCTGTGCTTGTCACACCAGATTTTTTGTGTTGGCATGTATTTGGTTCCCGACAGTACGGTACATTCGATTTTCAAGATGTAAAATTTATATGTGAAAATATTTATATTTTGATACCATGGCAACCATTTCTCCTATCTTTACTATGGAGTACAAGAGTAAAGTGGTCTTCAGAAGATTTCAATGACAAAATGAGAATATACATTTTAAAGAGAATCTAAAAAATAGTTGATTTATGAATTTAAAAAAAAAATCGTTGGAGCGAATTTTGAGAAAATCGAAAAAAAACTGAAAAAGTGCATCAGTAAAGTACTAGTACTATTTTGCCGATTTTGATTAAAAGCTTCGTGTCACGACCCATGGGGGTGTCTAACTTAAATATGAAATTTCAACTTTCTAGCTCTTTTCTTTCTTGAGATATTTTGACCTCAAAACGTGTATATCCTTCAAAATCTCGACATCGAATTTATACTTTCTCTCTCTATATATATATTACAAATATAGGTAAGAGAAAGTAAAATATAAATGTATATATTATTGTATAGTTAGTGTGTGGGGGATCAACAGGTGTCAACACTCACCAGCCTCCGTAGGCGGTTTAGGTAAGAGCGAATTCCCACGACGTAATGGGCCAATCACACGTCCTGATAGTGGCACATTGTCTGTATTATCACCGGCCCCGGAATTGGGTTTAAAAACAGCACGAAAACATGAACAACAATTGCCCATGATGCTAGCCTAGAGAGAGAGAGAGACGCGATGTTCTCTTGTACACCGTCGCCACTCGACTAACTGACTGACAGACGTTCCACTCACTCATGGAATTCGCTCCGCAGAGACCGACCGACCCACACATACTTATTCCCTCTCTCCCGCCCGTCAAACCACGATATCACTACTCCATGGGGGATATGTGTGACATAGATTCGCACCGTGCCTTCCTTCTTTCTTAGAATCTAAAAGTTTGAAATTCCTTACGATAAAAGGAAACTGGACAATCCGATGTCATTATGCGTGTGCACATCCTCCGTGATATACATTTGGAAATAGGGCTTTGGTCCCTTCCAGTTTTACACCTCAATACAGAAGCTTTTATGATGTGAAGAGAATTATAATAGAAACAAATTTGGATAATTCTAATATTTTAAAGGCAAAGGCGCTTTTCGGAAAAAATTGTTTGTAGAGTGTATTTGAGTTTCCGAGGAAGACAAAGATCTTTGAAATAATAGAATTAAATAAACTAAAAAATACGGTGTGACGCAAGGGCGGATCCAGAGGTGTTTCTAGGGCGGGGGGGGGTTAATCTGGTGTGACTCGTCGCACAGCACACTATTTTTTCTTAATTTCGGTAATTAAAAGGCGCATTCTGTACTTGTTTGCCAGAATATAAATACAAATCAAATTTTTAAGTATTAATTTTTAAAATTTTACATTCAAAATAAATTTCTTTTTCAAAAAAAAGTATTTTTTTTTTCAAATCTCGGGGAGGGGGGGGGGGTAATTACCCCCTTTACCCCCCTGTATCCGCCCTTGGTGTGATGGCGCACATCACATAACTTTCTCTTAGAGAAGGGTAAGAGAAAGTTGTGTACCGTGCTTGTCACACCAGATTTTTTGTGTCGAGATATATTTAGTTTCCCATAACACCTTAGTTAACTTGACCACTTGCATTTCATAAGTAAAAAGTAAAAAAAGTCAATTGATTCAAAATTTCCATAGGCTCTGTGTATTTTAAATGTTGACTAAATTCCTGATTATTTTTCAAAATTTTAATCTCATATTTGCTTTTTTCATACACAATAGAGTATCCTAAATAAATACAAAATTTTATAATTGGAAAAAATTTTTTTTAAATGTATAATAAGTTCCAAAGGGAACTTAACATACAAATTCCCATAGGGATTTAACATTGGCTCTTTGGAAGGAAGAGCCGGTAAATGAATTCGAAAAATCTTTTCTTTTTTTTTTTTTTAACTCTCACACTTTTTTCCCATTCACGCTCACACTCACACACACATACAGTCAGTCTTTTAGCCGACATAGGCCATATAAATCCTTGACGATAACCGTTATTAATGTATATATATTGGGGTCCAGGCATTCTTATTTAAGCCAATTGGCATCCAAATAGCTTAAATAAAATCATCGGACTGTCTGGGATCCGAACCCGGGAGCCTTGGTATATATGGTAGGTGCGCTAGCCCGAGGGCTTGGAAAAATCTGAAATACATCAGTAAAATGTCAAAACAGAATTCTTTGGGGATGAAGAATTTTTTCTAATTCTAAGCCATATTATTTGAAAAGAAAGATAAGATCTGGTGTAATCGTTAATGATTGAAAACATTATTATATTGAGTATTGAGATTCACTTGTTAGTCAAAGGCAATTTGTATTCGTAGCTGCCCACCTTTAAAGGAGTTGGCAAGTCTCTCTCTTGGCCTCCTACGAGCAAAATGTCCAAGGATGATGACAGTGATTATCAAGCTTAAAAGGCTTTAGGACAAGACAAGAGAAGAGAACTTAAAGTTAATTAGTCCCAAAAGGGCGATAAAGAATATTTTGTCTTCTATTGAAAACAATAGTCTCGTAATATTTATAATTTATATAAAAAATATATGTGTGGTATTATATATTTTTACCACCAGATTTTTTTTTTTTTAATCTTGAAGAAATGGAAGATGTGAATTTGCAATATAAAAATTATATATGGACGGGTTCTCCGATGCCAGGGGTACCTAACTTAAATATACAAATTCAAACTTTTAGCTCATTTCTTTCTTGCTTTATTTTGATCACAGGCAGGATCCACTTTTTTGGACTCAGAAATTCAGAAGCTCTCAAAATCTCGTTATTGAATTTTTGACATAAATGTAATACTTTCTCTCTCTATAGACTATATATATAGGTAAGAGAAGGTAAAAACAACAACAGTATTATCAGAGTGAGATGGATAGCTGAGAAGAACTTGTAGACCGAAACGTCGGTGTGGGTTTGATACCAATAAAGAAATAATAATAGCTGCTTCATCTTTTTACTCATCCTTCTACAACCAGGAAGAAAGAAAAGAACGATTGCTCCTATTGTTTAATTAATTATTTAATTATAATTCAGTTCAGTGTGTCAATAAAACTCACACACTTCAGCCCTGAGGATAGTCGCAAATCTGAACGAAAGGTCGACTTGAAGCGTCTAATAAACGAATTAAACGTAGATGCAATCGTTCTTTTCTTTCTTCCTTACAACAGTATCTTTATCCTTTGAAATTGATGACGCAAAAATTATTTGATTCGAAAGCAAACGCCCGCAGCCCTACTGCTCTGAGGATGGCCCTAAACAGCTAAAAACTCATATCTGAATGACATAATGGATATATTAATGGTATAGTAGAAGGAGAATAAAAAAGAGAGTGCAGCTAATTATATTTTCATATATTATTCCCTCAGTGCGGACGTTTCGGTCCTGTTTAGAGGCCATCCTCAGAGCAATAGGGCTGGGGTGTTTCGGTCCTGTTTAGGGCCATCCTCAACCCTATTGCTCTGAGGATGCCCCTAAACAGGACCGAAACGTCCGCACTGAAGGAATAATAAATGAAAATATAATTAGCTGCTCTCTCTTTTTATTCTCCTTCTACTATGCCATTAATCTATCCATTATGTCATTCAGATATGAGAAATTTATGGGCGAATATGATAAAGTGGCAACAATACCCATAAAATATAAGAAAGTACACAGAGTGTGTAAGAAAGTTAATAATTCGGGTTCTAAGAATATGCTTTTAGAATATTTATAATCCTTTTTACTCTCTCGAATGATGAATGACGTCACCCGTGCGGTTTCTGTTTGTTTTCTATATAAACGATAACCTTGATTTATTTCAGAGCATTTTGAAAATTTAATAAGAAACAAGATCCTGAGTCAGTCAG
>JAKCPI010015258.1:0-78669 GCA_023213315.1 Euborellia annulipes
ATATTAGGGGTGGAAAAGGCGCTCAAAAAGTCGATTTTCGACCATGGAATCATTCTGAAAGTCGACTTTTTGACTTTCCAGTCGACTTGTTAAAACTATATAATTCGTGATTAGGAGATACTCAGGAAATATTAAATATATTTATTTATTTATAATATATATATAGTAATGCAGCGTTTTCCAAACTGTGAGGCACGCCTCCCTAGGGAGGCGCGGACTAGTCTAAGGGGAGGCGCGAATATTGGCCACCAGAACCAGCTAGTTTTAATATAAATAAGAATAAATAAAAAAAAAAATTTTATATAAATTTATATTATTTAGCATTAAAAATTTTTGTTTTTGTATTATTTTATAAAAAGGGTGGGGGAGGCGTCATAAAATTAAATATTTTTAAGGGAGGCGTGGTAACATAAAGTTTGGAAACCACTGTAGTAATGAATATAAGATTTGAAAATGCGCCTGATATGGCACCGAACATTAAAATAAAATATGAAAGTTGAGTATTAAAATAAAACATTAAAATTGAGGAATTAAGAATGCCACATATGTTCACTAACCGATTTTAGAAAGCGTGTTGAGTGGTGTGTTATGTGTAGGTTTTAAAAGAAAGATGAATGTCAATCAATGAAAACGTTACAAACTATATTACCATTGGATACTAAATATTGTAAGAAAGTCGTCCAGTGAGAATCGATTCTAATCGACTTGAAAGAGTTTTAACTCCATTCTAAAAAGTCGATTATTTTCAGTAAAAGATCGATTCTTGATTAAAGTCCGAGTTGACTTTTCCATCGCTATATGAGATGAATAATTTTTTTTTTTTTTTACTTGCTGGTAGCTAGTCAACCCAAATGGTGAATTCACTAACAATTGTAAGAGATTTTTTTGTGTTTGCTTCTGGCTTTAAAAAATTTGGTTATTTCTTTAATACATTTGCAACTATCTGAATGTTAATAACTTAACTTTAACTTTAAAACCTACTCTAATCCGTTCTATATTCAACAACTTGTTTGTTTCTTTCTCTGAATACATTAAATAAGTTACTGTAAATATATTCATCTAGGATATTTATGGCCAAGTAAAATTAATTGAAAAAAAAAAACAAAAAACAAACACTAAACACATGTAAGTCTTTAATTTGCAAAGCATTCGTGAGAATATGTCGTCATAATTTGTGCCAAGGGTATTTTATTAAGATCGAGATCTTATTCAAATCTTAAAACCGATATTTGATGTTGTCTTGTTTTTGGACATCTTATGAATATTCAGATGGAATTATTAAAATTTCGAATGAAATATCTCAGTTAAAAAAAAAAAGAAAGATAAGAGGAAGAAGTTGCGTTTAAAGAATTCATATGATTATTTATTTTTTTTTTTCAGATTTATGGTGAAGCTGTTTTTGTTGCTGATCATTGGCTGATTATTATTAATTTCGTTTTTTTTTTTTTTAGAAACTCGCTTTTTAAAATCTATAGCAGAATATTTCGATATGAATTTATTCATAAGCTGACTTGGCCTACACACACAGGTGTTTCGTTTCGGCATTTGAAACTCAATTCGATCATCTTAATTAGTTGTAATATTGCCGATTAATCGATGTTTCAAATCATTGAGACGAGACGTGCAAGAATCCAAAAACTCTTGTGTCTTAAACTTCTTACTTCAAGTATTCCATTCAGTTCTTCTTCCTTAATTTTTTTTTTTTTTTTCTTTTTTTGTTATTATACCGCAAGCAATTCGTTTCTTTTCTTTTTTTTTTTATCTAATAATTTCAAGTTTAAGCGATTTAATTAATTACAATGAACAGTGAAAAACGGTAACATGCGGGTCTAAGCTTTCTTCATTAATGAAATTATTATTATTTTAAATTATATCTAGATGACGTAGAAAATGATGGTGTTAATAAGCTACAGCTAAATTATAATAATACAGGCTAATTTGATTTATATTAAAAAGATGCTGGTTTCATAAAACGCTCAATGAAATATATTTTTTAAGGTGTATTTGTTGATTGAGTAAAAAATACGTGCCTTCTGAATTATAAAATTTCTGAATTTGGAAAAAGCAAATAAATCAAGTCGACAGAAAGAAAAAAGTTGAACAATACAATATCTTTTTAATTATGGATATGGATGGAAAAGGCGCTCGAAAAGGCGATTTTCGAATGTTGGAATCGATTAATCATTTCTGAAAGTCGACTTTTTGACTTTCAAGTCGACTTTTAAAAACTCTATAACTCGTGTTTAGGAGATAATCAGGAAATATTAAATATATTTATTTATTTATATCGAGGAGGCGATTACCCGAGGAGATAAAGCAGTTAAGCTTATAATCCTGAGTTGAATACAACTCGAGTTCAAATCCACCTCATGGCAATAAATTATCCAACTTTATTTGAGATGCCTCATCCTGAGGAAGGAAACGGGAACCCACCTCAGTATCATTCCCATGAGAGTTACTCTTCAGAGTAACCACAACGTGTCAAGTCTGACACTAATGACTGAGAAGAAGATTTATTTATAATATAAGATTTATGAAGTATTTAAACATTTTACACAAATGTTTTTTTCAATATTTTTATAAAATCCAGAAATTGCAGGTGATATGGCACCCAACATTAAAATAAAATATGAAAGTTGAATATCAAAATAAAACATTAAAATTGAGGAATTAAGAATGCCACATATGTTCACTAACCGATCTTAGAAAGCGTGTTGATTGGTGTGTTATGTGTAGGTTTTAAAAGAAAGATGAAAGTCAATCAATGAAAACGTTACAAACTATATTACCATCGGATACTGAAGTATTGTAAAAAAAGAAAGTCGTCCAGTGAGAATCGATTCTAATCGACTTGAAAGAGTTTCAACTCGATCTGAAAAGTCGATTATTTTCAGTAAAAGATCGATTCTTGACTAACGTCAAAGTCAACTTTTCTATCCCTAATTTTTAGATGTATATTTTATTTAAATAAAAATTATATTAATAGCCTAGTGTGGCCTGGCTGGGTTTAAGAGCCAGCGGAATTTTTCATTTGTCTGTTTCTACGCTCGGGGCCTGAAGCGACTGCCCGGTGAAACGCCCCCCCCTCCCTCTTAATGCCAAGCATCATCACTTAATTATTTTTTTTTTTTTTGTTAACAAATATTAATATATGTAATTCAATTTACATTTTATTTCTTTTTTTAAATTAACCTAAAGTATAAGATTAATGAGAACGATTTATCAAATGTCTCCGAGTGACATTTAAGCTAATTTGGTCCACTATTGATTCCTCTTATTAAATACTCGTATCTATAAAATAGGCCTGCATCTGCTCTCTGTATGATAATCAAAAAAAAAAGTTTTATCGAAAAATCGACCTCCTAGCGAGTTTAAATAATTCATAATAGCCTGTTTGCATTTTTGAATTTTTATATTCTCAAAGTAGGGATATCAATCAATGGAGAAATTTAAAGATAGAGATCGGGAAGGATGTTCCTGTAGACAGCGTTGCTTAATTTAAAGGGCACAGGGGATGTCGCGAATGCCCTAAGGAAGGAAATAAAATAAAAAAAAACAACAGGATCTAAAAAAAAAAGGTTCAAAAATTAAATTATAAAGAAAAAAAATTGAATTAAAGTTGTGTGCTGAAAAAATAAAACAAGAGAAAATTTTTTGGTTATTGGCAATTTGAAAAAAATAAAAAACTACCTAATTTTTTTATCAGTCATTAGGTGAGTCTTTTTTTTTTGAGAAATTATTAATATGTTTTCTCAATTACAACATTGAAATTACCCAACTATTATTTTCTCTTACCTATACATACAGTACATGAAGCAGGTATAGGCCTATAGAGAGAAAGTATTGGATTCATGTCAAAAATTCGATGTCGAGATTTTGATGGAAATGCTTTTTGAAGTCTCCTCAAAAAAGTGGGTTCCTGAAAATGGTCTGTCTGTATGTGATCAAATTAAAGTATAAAAAAAATGAGCTTTTTTTATTTTCACATTTGACCTCCAGTACAATACCATTATGGCCATCATACATACAATATATTAACATATATTACAACTAAATGTGCATATTGTTGTTGTCACACTGAAAAACTTGTATATGTTGACGTATGTGTCCTTTTCACCACCGTAGAGGACACCCTCCACGTTCACAGGTCTTGGGATCTTCTTCTTCAGCAGCCAATCTTCAAATTCCGTCCTGTCCAAGAGGGGGCACGCCAATAACAAGTGGTTCAGATCCGCCACCTCGGTTGGATCACATGTACGTACATCCGTCTTCCGTTCTTACACCAATCCTTTTGAGATGAGCGGGGAAGGACCCATGGCCAAACCCCATCCTCGTGAGAGACACATAGAATGCTCTACACATCCTATGTTTAACAAACCAAGGGGGAGACCCGACTCTGGGATTTATCAATGAATATCGGTAACCTCTAGCCCGGGATGAAAATAAGCTTTTAAATAAAATCGCCCAACCATCCAAAAACTTTTCAAAGAAAAATGAAGTATATAATAAGAAATATGGAGATAAACAATGATCTATGGTCAAAAATATGTTTGAGGGAAGCAAGCATAAGAGGCATAAAGGGAGCGTACAAGTATTATGTAACGCAATTTTTGAAAATTTTTTACCCCCCTCCCCCATGTAACGCACCGTAACATTTTTCTGACCCCCTCCCCTAGATGTTACGTAACGCTCAAGTGGCCATTTTTATCTAAAAGTCACAATTATTTTGCGCAAAGTATCAGAAAGTCGCTAAAATACCAGTTACGTAACTTGTTCGTTGTTCAACCCCCCCCCCTCCCTGCCTTGTAACGCATGGTAACGTTTTACGAGACCCCCCCCTCCCCCCCAAATTGCGTTACGTAATACTTGTACGCTCCCAAAGACATAAAGAAACAGTACCACATGTACTGTTGGAAACTAAAATATATGTCGACACAAAAAAATCTGCTGTGACCATAGATACGAGAAAATTGTGTGTTGTGCAACTATTCACACCAGATTTTTTGTATACTATTAGTTTTATTATTAACTTGCCCTTCTGAGTTATTTGTGATCCCCTTTCCCCATAGCCTCAAGTTATTTAGTTTCCGTCGTCGCCGAAGCATTTGACGGCAGGGGGGGGGGCTAAAACCCTTTCCGAAAATGATCCTCTCTCTCGCTCTCAAACAGTAAACAACCTAACAATTGGCAGGAGTATAGTATAGAATAAGAGATGGCGATGATGAAGAGGGGGGGGGGGGAGAGAGAGAGAGAGAGGAGATTATTCCTGGGCTTATTCAAACAAAGCGGGCGAGGCTGGCTAATCAACGTCCGACGTGGCCCTCGGCGAAACGCCCTCACCTTTGCTCAGCCCAACAGATTCTCAGACGTCCTATTTGCTTCTATGATGATAGCCGTTTAAACCCCCCTCCCCCCCCCCCTCTGGACATGAAAAATTCCCTTTCTCTCTCTCTCTCTCTCGCTTCTTCTATTCTGACATTTCCCATTTCATTTCATTTAAATACACTTCTATTTGATTGATTATTATTATAGTCAAAATTATAATTTTCAAAGACAAAACCCGCCTTATTTATATAAATTCGGCCACCTGGGATAAATTTAATATTCACTTTGACACTAAATAGACAAAACGATATAATATTATGATCTCATCTTTTCGGTATTTTAAACGAAACTTGTGATTTTTTTTTTTTTATTTCCTGCGATCCGTGAAATTACTTATTACATTTACATATATATTAGACGGGATGTTATTAGTTGATGATGTCAATTACTATCTTCCTTCTTCCTAAGAGTCACTTGTTTAAAAAGAATCTAGTCAACATTATTGAGGTAATATAATAGGTTAGCTACTAGGGGTAAAATATGAATATAAAAAAACCTTTCTAGAAAATTATTCTTTTTTCCATGGGGGATGTGACTAGTATAAGAAAAGGGATGTTTGAAAAATTTTTCTTATCAATCAATTGTATTTAAACAAAAAAAAGTTTTCCTATTATAACTAGTGCCGGGTTGCAAGAAAAACAGTTCTATAAATATCTAGGCGTTAAAATTATTGGCTGTTGCTAAAGCAAAATTAAAGTTAACATTAAAATTTGTGTGGTTTTATGAAACCACGATGCAAGTGAAACTTTTTTTTTCGGATCGTAGGCGTTTAATTGAAAATTTTCAGAAAATTATTCAATTAAGGGTATTAAAATCGCGTTTTTTAATCTTAACTTAATAATTGGAAAATGGGAAATCAATAGACGCATGTTAAATACTGAGAACAATATTTATTTAGTAATTGAAGATTTGAATCATTTTAAATTATTTTAAAAATTATATTTTATCAATTTAAAAATTGAATAATTAAATCTCACAATTATTTTTTATAATTCGTCATATATATTAAATTTCAACTTTCCTATTTTTGTCGTCACGGCTTGTGACGTCATGGCTTGTAGCGTCACGGCCTTTGACGTCACGCGACATGCTAATAGAAGAGCGAAAAAATTTGAGGGGATCAAATAAAAGTTTCACTTTAAAAATAAGAAAAAGTAAAAAAAAAAAAACTGATTTATTCTTCTACCAATACTCTACCTATTAATTTTTTCATTTATTAAAAGTGTATATAAAATTTTATTTGTGATCCTAAATTATTTTTATCGGTGCCATGAATTCAATTGAAAGTGATTATTCAAATTAACTTGGTCCATTCCGTTATTGTTGCTGTTGTTGGAACATTCACAAAGGTATCCCGTTATTAAATATACGATTTGATTTTTTATAAATCTCTTTAACTATTTAAAATTTAATAAGCATGCAATACATTGATTAATACATTGGAATTTAAAGAAGAATATTTACATTTTTAATAAATAACTTAAGTCTATTTTTACTTTCTCTTACCTCTATATATATATATATATATAGTGTGAACCTGTATTGAAAGCATGAGATTTCAAATGGTATAAATAATAACGCCTGAACCGCAATATGACTTTCTTCAGGTACAATTCAGTTAAGATTACAAAAGTTGTTACATCTGTGACAATCACATTTGAATTAGTTGAGAAAACATTCAAATTCAAAATTCAAACGAGATTTCACAGATTTAACAACTTTTGTAATCTTAACTGATTTGTACCTGCAGAAGGCCGCAGAATGAGTGGCCGAAACGTTGTTATTTTTACAAATAAAACACAGTTAAACCGAAAATAAAATTCTTTTATTAATAAGTATTTCGTTTAAAGTATAAAGGGCCTAAGATGCCGAATATATTTTCTAAAAATACTCAAACTTAGGAAATACTCGATACTTACTAGTATCGATACTTTTCTCTCGATACCACATCCCTACTCACACTCACACAGGCCATCTAAGACTTTGACGATAACCGTCATTAATTAATATACATATTTGGGGTCCAAGCTTCCTTATTTAATCCATTTGGTATCCAAATGGCTTAAATAAAATCATCGGACTGCCTGGGGTTCGAACCCGCGACTTTTGGTAAACGAGGTTAGCACGCTAACCCCTACACCAAGCCCCGAGAGCATTTTTTATTTAAATAACCTCAGACTTAAATATTTTCCACTATTAAATTATATAAATAACTTCATATTATATCTATAGCATGTATTTAGATTGAATTAATTTAAGTAATTGTAAGAGAAAATCTCATTAGTGGAATTAATATGAATATTTTGGAATTGTCACCCGTAACATGTTCATCAGGCCCTCTGCAGAAGGATGTCACTTGTCATTATGGAAATGCAATTCAATTATAATACCATCTCTATGAGCGTGACAACTTCAAATCATTGGCATCTCTCTTTAAAGCTTCAAAACAACCAACGAACCGGTCCTGATAACGGAACTGCTAAAATTTTTTTTTTTTAAGATGTATCCTTATCAGTACTATGTGACCTTTATTGTGGTCGTAAAATTTTAAGAGCTTGTTATCTGCGCCTGTGATTGATATGAGAGTAGGTAAAATGTCATTTAAGGAGGCTGCTTAAACTTGACAGGGCTCATTAGCGTGTCTTAGCTGACCCGAAAAAAAAAAGGTCTCAATTTGTATGATGGACACACGCATTACCGATACCGATCATTATGTCATCAATATGAACATCAATATATTAAACCCGTTGGGTGGAAATTTGAGCTGGCCGCGTGTGGGCTGCTGAAGCCACGATCTTCGTGGCCCAGGTCCAAAAAGCCTGTTTGGTCCCCCCTCCCCCCCCCTCCTTTATATTCTTTCTCCATATCAAGGTCCTCGTGATGGGTTTCATGCACATGCCAAGTCATATCACGCCGTTTTCTATTGCAGTGCATAGAGGCGGGAATTCTCCTATGAAGATGATCATGCTTGTTGACAGCTGAACGAAAAAAAAAAAAAAAGTTTAATCCTTAGGCTTAAGATATCGAAATCCGATGTCTTGCCTAAATCAGTGGTTGTTAACATTTTTTTAGCACAGAGCCTCTAAACATGACAATAGAAGGAGAAAAAACACCTCAACGTCAACAGGGGGATTTTTTTTAATTCCTTTTTCTCGTATCTCTATAATTCCTAAAAATGACATTTACAATATTATTAATTAATTCAAGAGATAATTTTTTAGCCATGTCTTTTTTTGGGATATTATTTATCTACTACATACCAGAGGGAAATCTTCTTTATATACCAACCTACGATGATGGAATATATAAAAAGTCAAATAATTTTATCATATTTATTCTTCCATGAAACGTTGTCTAAAAGCTTCATTTTTTTTTTTTTTAATTTCTACTCAAAAGAAAATCTTTTCAAGATAACGAGAGCGCTTTTTTTTAAATCTTGAAATTTTTTAAATTGAAATCAATGATCTATTCATATTAGTAGTAATATTATTATTAGGAGAACTTGAGTCGGAGCAAGTGTACAGTACTTGATAACGGCTGCAGAATAAGCAGTCGAAACGTTGTACAGTATACTGTACAACGAAAGTATATGAGAAATGATTGAAAATTCATATTTTTTTTAAAGCGATACTTGTTCATATACTTTAATATTAATTTTATTTCATATCCTGGGTATATTAAAATTAAACCACGAAAGTATATGAGAAATGATTGAAAATTGATATTTTTTTTACAGTGTATTTATATATTTTTAATAAATATTTAATACAAAAATGTAGTCTATAATTAAAAATTGTCCTAATAATAATATTTCAAACCACAAAAGCTTTAATAACACATTAGTAGTAATGTTGTGAATTAAATAAAGAGATAGATCTTCTTTTTCTCTACAAGATAGCGGTCTTAACTCAATTTCGATCATAATGGCGCTTGGTTCCTTTATACATAACACCGTCCAATTATGAAAAAAAAATTTTCATTACTAATCCAATCCAGTGCCTGCTTGAGTATTTGGTTACATTCATAGAATACACTAATGCAAAGAATACATAAATATTTCTCTATACATTTCTTATGGGAGAAATCCCAACTTTAGGAATTAATTACTCAAAAAGTTATAGGAATTTCTGGATGAAAATAATTTTCCTGTAATCCCTAGAATCCCTCTTTAAGTATATAAAATTTCGTTTCAAAATTCCAACGGCAAGTTGGCCAAACTGAGCATGACAGACAGACAGACAGACGGACATTAGCGAATTATATAAATAGATACTATTTCTGGTACCAAGGTTAGCTTTCGTCCTTTGGGAAACCGCGAGTACTAGAACTTTACTGATGTACTTTTTTAGTTATTCCCAAATAAATAAAAAAAAAAAAAAAAAAAAACAATGAGCTTTAGGTCGGTCAACCCGGAATTTGAATTATAACTAGCCGCGGCGCCTAGCCCGGGGGCTTCGCTTCCCCTGGACGCCCCGCCAGCTGGCTTGGGCCCGCCTGCGGTGGACCCTCGCCTTTTCTTAATTATGAAAAAAATATTATCATTAGTATATTCCAATTCAGTGGGTGCTTGAGTATTAAGTTACATTCATAGAATACACAAATGTAAAGAATACATAAATATTTTTTCTATACATTTCCTCGTAACTCAAAAAGTTACAAGAATTTCGGGATGAAAATAATTTTCCTATAATCCTTTAAAGGTCCTCTTTGGACATTAGTTATATAAATAGATCAAGTTTGAGAAAACGTAATTCCAAAGGTAGAAAATTATTTATAATCTGTTAAGTAAATAAAATCTATTACTTAAATGCTCGTTAATCACTATAATTCATATAATAACAATTAAATATGACAAATAGTTCTAACATTTATATTTAAAACTTCATAAATAAAATTGTTTATGAAAAAAAAAAAAAAAAAAAAAAGAAAAGTAGTTTGTTATTGATATTAACGTCAATAGATAAACATTCAGATATAAGTTATAGAAAAAAAAAATTCTTAATGTAAAATAAACCACTTCGAAAAAAAAAAATATATATCTACGATTTCAAATGGAGATATTATAGAAATCAATATAAAGGAATTTATACGGTATAGTTGTATAGATATCGAGAGAAGGGGCAATATCTGTAGGAGAGTGAGTGGTTTGAAAATTGAAAAATGTCCAGAGGTCAAAAACATTTCATATATTATTAATAAACAAAACTGGCTCGAAATTCATTCCAACTCGTTCTTTTATCAATGTCTTTGATCCTTTATTGATATACAAATCGGTAAAGAAATCCGATACCGTAGTTGAAAAAATAAAAAAAAATATTCGTGTTGTGCTCTAATTTTGTTAAAAAAATATATTGAAGCAATTTCGTTTTATTTTCTGAGGGGTTCAAAAAAATTTTTGATCTCTTTTTACTTTCTTTTTACTCTATATATAGAGAGAAAGTATTGAGATCATGTCAAAAATTCGATGTCGAGATTTTGATGGATATACACGTTTTGAGGTCACCTGAGTGGGTCCCGGAAATTTGTCTGTCTGTCTGTGTGTGTATAACGATTTTTAGCATGAAGGAATTGAGCTACAGGATTGAAATTTTATATTTAAGTCCCAGACACTCAAAATAAGCTTTTAAGCAAAATCGCCCAAAGAATACTAGTACTTAACTAATGTTTTTTTTTTCGATTTTCTCTAAAATCGCTCCAACAATTTTTTTTTTAATTCAAAAATCAATTATTTTTTAGATTCTCTTTAAAATGTATATTCTTATTTTGCCGTTGAAATATTCTGAAGACTACTTTACTCTTGTACTCCATAGAAAAGATAGGAGAAATGGTTGCCATGGTAACAAAATATAAATATTATCACATAGGCCTACTTATAAATTGTACATCTTGAAAATCGAATGTCCCGTACTGTCGGGAACTAATTATATGTCGTCACAAAAAATCTGGTGTGACAAGCACAGAACACACTTTCGATTACCGAAGGTAAGAGAAAGGTGTGTGCTGTGCGCCAGTCACACCAGATTTTTTTTTTAGATTAAAATTCATATAAATCAACTATTTTTTAACCCTCGGGCCTTGGTGAAGGGATTAGCGTGCTTGCCTTTTGTACCAAGGATCGCTTGCTCTCATCCCGTATCAGGCGACAAAATTTATTTAAATTGAATTTGTCACAAATCAATTTAAATATATAGGGACGGGGTCTAAATGGCCTTCGATGCCGAAAAAGACCTTAATTAAATTAAAAAAAAAAAAAAAAACTATTTTTTAAGATTCTCTTTCAAAAGTATATCAGTAAAATTTTTCATTAAAATTGTTTGAAGTACACTTTACTTTGTTGTTTCATTAAAATTGTTTGAAGTACACTTTACTTTGTTGTAGCATTAGAGTTTTTTCAAATTCATTTTCCGGGTCTTCCTTCCATAGATAGAGCCAATGTTAAATCCCCATATAGGGATTTGCATATTAATTTTGATTTAAAAGGGGGACCCTTTGGAACTTTTTCTCGTCCTCGCCGATTATTCCCGCGGTGCTGGAACCCTTTGGAACTTTTTACACATTTTAAAAAATTCTTTCCAATTCTTATGAAATTTTGTATTTATTTAGGATTCTATATTGTGTATAAAATATCCAAATATGATATTAAAATTTTGAATAATAAACATAGTTTATTTCAAGCAGTCAACATTTAAAATGAAAGTTTGAAACTAAGGTGCTATGGGAAACTATGTGCGGCTAGTCCCACCGGATTTTTTCAATATGGATGGTTTAGTGTGACTTCAGAAACAAAATAAATTTTAGACATATTTGAATCATGAATAAATATTTATAATAATAGGAAATTATTTTAGTAATTTACATCAACAAAAATAGTACCGTAATCTAAATAAATAAGAAAAAGAAAGAAAAGAGTTCAAGTTTGATCCCCGGCTGGAGCCCACCAACTTGAAAGATTTTCTAAATTAAAAAAAAACATAGCCTTTTATCAACATCGCTCAAAGAAAAGGATTTTTTTTTCCTTTTTGAATGAAGATCAAGAAATATAAAATTTGTCTTTAAGTCTTATCTAAAAGAGTTTTTGCTTCTCATGTGGGCATATGATGGTCGAAAAATAAATTAAACAGACATATTCTGTCTGATAGCTTTACAAAAAAAAAGCCGGTCTCTAAAAAATACGTGTGAAGAGAAAGATCTGCTCCCGTTTGGCGGAAGGATAGATCTTTGTCTTTGTCAGAGCTGGCGGAATGTTTTACTAACTGATGTATTCTTATATATTGTCACAACACTTGGAGCTTAATAACTCAAATCTATATATCTTAATCACAGCTTTTTCAGTTTTTTTATTTGTCAAAAGGTTGTGAAAAAAAATATATTTTTTTAATGTTTTGAACTTTTTTTAACGTTAATATTAAATCGTAATAAGGTAAAAATTAGAATTTTAAAATATGCAATTAGGTTGTTTGAATGAGGTATATAGCTGAATGTTTGTATTTCAATTTGGTAAGAAAAATGAACAATGCCGTTAGTTTTGGAAAAAAATGAAATAAAACTAGCTGTATGGTTCATTTTTCTACCAAATTTAAATACAATTATGACAAAATAGCTGAGCATTCCATGAATGCAATTGTTTATAATCAATTGCATAGAAATTGCATGGAAAGCTCAGCTATTTTGTTATAATCGATGGGAGAAGTTAACGATTTATAAAGCATCTGTTGATTGTACTGAAGATGATTCCATATCACTGGGATCTAAATATTTACAAATAAACGGATAATACGCAAAAGTATTTATTTTTTGCCCTTCGGTCCTTATAATTTAATTTAAATACCATTGTTGCAAAACTTTCCCGGTCTTCTTAAGGAGGGAAAGGTGCTCGAAAAGTGGATTTTCGATTTTGGAATTGACTTGACATTTTTCGATTCTTGGGATCATTGCTTTTCTGAAAGATCGACTTTTCGACTTCAAGTAGACTCTTTTAAAAACTCTTTGCTGCTTCAGGAGATACTCAGTAAATATTAAATATATTTATTTATTTATAATATAAGATTTATTGGATTTAAACATTTAATTAAAATAAACACACACAAATATTGTTTTCAATATTTTTATAAAAGAATATTCTATCCAGAAATTGCACGTGATATGGCACAGAACATTAAAATAAAATATGAAAGTTGAGTATCAAAATAAAACATTAAAATTTGAGGAATTAAGAATGCCACATATGTTCACTAACCGATCTTAGAAAGCGTGTTGATTGGTGTGTTATGTGTAGGTTTTAAAAGAAAGATGAAAGATCAATTGCAACGTTACAAACTATATTTCCATTGGATACCAAGTATTGTAAGAAAAAACTCGAAGTCGTCCAGTGAAATTCGATTCTAATCGACTTGAAAGAGTTTCATTTCAACTCGATTCTAAAAAGTCGATTATTTTCAGTAAAAAATCGATACTTGAAAAGTCAGAGTCGACTTTTCAATCCTAAGGTCTTGATCCCACAGAGTGGCATATTTGAAGATGCTTGATAAAGGTAGGAGAAAGATAAATTTGATAAATAATAAGTTTTTAGATATATAGCTAATTGGAGAATGCGATTAATTAATTTATTAACTGAAAAAATAATAGCTGCATTTCTCTTATTAATTAATTATCTTAATGATACTCTAATTTAATATGAAACAACTTATACATTTCTAAATAAATTTAACACCAATCCTTATAATTTAATAAATAATTACAATTTAAATAAAACAAAGGCAAAAATGTCAAAATATTTTTATTAACGACAAACTTCTAAAATTTTAAATCTAAACTTTCCATTTCAGTTTTTTCTCCGTCTATTTTATTGGAAATTCTTATAAAAACAAAATTTTAAATTAATATCCAACAAAACATATCGAGATTATGTTGATTTGTCCCTCAAATTGAAAAATGGACATATTTTTCTTTATTTTATTTAAATTGTATTAAATTGATTAAAATGATATAGATTAGTGTTAAATTTTCTTAAAAATAAATGTTTCTTAAATTCGAATATCATTAAGGTAGATTAGAACAGGTCTTTTTAACAAAATGTTACTTTTTCATTGAAGCGCAGTGATAGGCCTACTTTAATATAATTACTGTATAGATCTAACGGTGCCAGGAATTTAAATAAATTTATTAGTATAAAATTTTTCCCGAAACCTACAGCTCCCTGTTTTAAGAAATGAATATAAAATGTATGATCATTAATCTCATAGGAATAGGTAGACATATACTGATTGTAATACAAACAGACCTAAGGCGGAGCGATTAACTAAATTGCACTTTCAGGATCCACTCAGCACACTATAAATATACTGGTTTATATTATATTGTATATTTTATTAAATGAATATTAAAAGTTGTTCATTAAGCCTTTTTCATTTTAAATTTCCTCGTCTCGGTAAGAAGCTTATTATTTTTTTAGTACTTGTTTTTTAAGCAAGGCCACCGTGAGAGAGACTCAACTCAACTCGGTTGTTCCGTTGGCGACCGGCTGGCAGTCTTTTCCATGGTTAAAAAGATGGAGATCCCGGATGTAGGAGGGGAGCAGGAAGCGCATTAGCATTAGCATGAGGCGAATGAGTGGCAACGGCCCTAATTACACAGCGATTGGCCGCTTAGACTCCGCCTGCCAAGAGACGCCATTGGCCCTCTTAGACCGGAAGTGGCGTTGCCACCTCGTCTTCCGGCCAGTTGCGCCCAAGTTTTTTCTCCTCTTCACTCTCACTTAAATGTTCAACAATCAACTAAGAACAAATTACTTTTAAGATGTTATTAAATTTTTATAACTTCATTTTATGCATCTTAATGAATTTTCTTTCAGGTATTATTAAAATAAGTATAAAATTATGCTATATATTCAAGGGCGGATCCAGAGGTGCTTCTCGAGGGGGGGGGGTAATCTGGTGTGACTCGTCGCACAGCACACAATTTTTTTCTTAATTTCGGTAATTTAAAGGCGCATTCTGTACTTGTTTGCCAGAATTTGAAGTATTAATTTTTAAAATTTTACATTAAAAATAAATGTTTTTTTAATTCTCGGGAGAGGGGGGGGTATTACCCCACCTTTACCCCCCTTGTATCCGTCCTTGTATATATTATGATAATAGTCTAAAGAATTAAAAATTCGTTCAACTTTTGATCAGGTCTATTCTCTAAGCAAAAACGTTAAATTTTAACATCTTAAATCGTCAGCCTTCATTCATTTTAACACAACCTTGCCTCTAATTGCTATTCTCTAGGCAAAAACTTTATCGCCAAAGCGTTAACATTTAGTCAATAGTGTTAAAAATTAAAGTCATCTAAGGGGCTCCTTTAATAATTTAAAGCCGTATTTAATCCATAAAAATGGCGTAAGATTATCATTTGGAGAGCTTTGAAATAAAAGCAACATGTTAACGTCACTGTTATAACTTTGTTTTGAATAGGAATAGAAAAGGTGCTCGAAAAGTCGATTAATCATTTCTGAAAGTCGACTTTTCGACTTTCAAGTCGACTTTTTAAAAACTCTATAACTCGTGCTTAGGAGATAGTAAATATTAAATTTATTTATTTAATTATTTATTTATTTATTTAAACATTTTATTAAATACAACACACAAATATTGTTTTCAATATTTTTATAAAAGAATATTCTATCCAGACAGCGGCGTAACCAGCCTT
Source organism: Euborellia annulipes (assembly GCA_023213315.1). Classification (NCBI taxonomy): domain Eukaryota; kingdom Metazoa; phylum Arthropoda; class Insecta; order Dermaptera; family Anisolabididae; genus Euborellia; species Euborellia annulipes. The sequence continues at coordinate 16,075 of JAKCPI010015258.1, forward strand.
TGAGGGCGGGGGGGGCGAAGCTTAACTAGGGCGCCGATTTTCCAAGGGGCTCCGCCCCCTGGACCACCTTGCTCGCCTTGCGAGAACAATTGCCGCCTTCGGCGGGCAAATTTCTTGCATCCTGTAATTTCCTCAGCGAATTTGTGAAACAAATGAATTTGTTTATATTTACATGTTTTTTAATGACACCTGTATGATTTTGTTTTGATTTTTCTTTGCTTTTACGAAAAATGTCGTTTTCTTCTGTGATTATTTCAAAAACTATTCAGTTTTCGGAAAAATATCAAAGAATAAAAACTTTTTAAAATTGAGTATTTTATCATAATATAACAAAGAAATTGAAAATTTCAAAATTTTTGAAAAAACATTTTAAGTAAAGTACTACTTCCAAGTGACGTATTTACTCCAAAAGTTGATAGAAATCTACAATTTTAGTGTAAGGAGCATATACCAAATTTCATCGATCTAGCTGCTTTGGTTTTTAAGCAATCGTGTTCACACACACACCCAGATGTAATTCCAAAAGAATATACGAGAAAGTCTCGGGGAAGTCATATTTTTTTTTTTAACACACACTTTTTTCCCATTCACACTCACACTCACACACACATGCACACAGTCTTTTCGGCAACTTAGGCCATATAAGACTTTGACATTTGGCATCCAAATGGCTTAAATAAAATCATCGGACTGCCTGGGATCCGAGCCCCCGATTAGAGCCCTGCACGGGTACAGGTTGGCCCGTAGGCCCGTTACCCGCCGGCCCGCAGACCGGGCCGGGCGTTAGAGGCCATGAAAAAATTACGGGCGGGTAGCAAGTCTAAATAAACGGGTTCGGGCGGACGGGCATGCAAATGAAATTTTATTTAAAAATTGCTAGACATTCGTTCATTCATTCACTAAATCTCGGGCGGGAATGGGCGGGTTTGAAAAAATTCCGGGCGGGCTCGGGCGGGCCTGAAGAATGGTAAAAGCCCTTTCATTTTGAGAAAATCGAAAAAACTGAAAAACTACATCAGTAAAATACTAGTACTTTTTTCGCATAGCTCAATTCCTTTTCTCCGTTAAAAAAAATTTTGAATTTCAAAAAATTAAATATTAAGGCTTATACGAATCCTGAGTAAATCTCCACAGCCATAAAGCATCAAATTAAGGCTTATATATTGCAAAATAAAAAAAAATTTAATTATAAAGCCTCTATATACGTTATTTATTATTTTTGGAATTAAATTCATTTAAAATAGTAGAATTCAAGTTGTAATATAATTTTAAAAGAAAACAATCAATTTTTTAACACAATCGATGAAAAAAATATGATAAAATCACATTCGCTGGGCTATATTTTAGAGGCCGTAGGGCGCCTATGTCGGTTTCGGGGGCGCCAAAGGCTCGATGCGCCTGGGGCGGGGGGGGCTCGCGCCCCCCCCTCGCCCCCCCCCCTGGTTACGCCACTGTATCCAGAAATTGCACGTGATATGGCACCGAACATTAAAATAAAATATGAAAGTTGACTATCAAAATAAAACATTAAAATATAATATTAAAATTGAGGAATTAAGAATGCCACATATCTTCACAAACCGATCTTAGAAAGCGTGTTGATTGGTGTGTTATGTGTAGGTTTTAAAAAGAAAGATGAAAGTCAATCAGTGAAAACGTTTCAAATTATATTACCATCGGATACCTACAAGTAACTATTGTAAGAAAAAAGTCGTCCAGTGAGAATCGATTCTAATCGACTTGATAGAGTTTCAACTCGATTCTAAAAAGTCGATTATTTTCAGTTAAAGTGACCACATTTTCAATGAGACAAAGCGGGGCAAATGGGTTGAAATCGGCCGAAACGGTGACAGAAAAATCATTCGATTTTTTTTTTTTTTTTTTTTTTTTTTAGTAAAATTTCCAATTCCCTCTTGCGAAATTCATTTGATCTTTTTTTTTTTAGTAGTATACGAGTCTCTTGTCCAATCTTTTCAAACTCATTTTGACCGAAACCTAAATCTCGGTTTCGGTTAATAAATAATAGGTAAAATATTTTTGCAATACATTTAAAATAAGAAATGCAGGTATTTTCCAAAAAGCGGAACATTTTTAAAAATCGGAGGGAAGAGGGACAGTCCCCAAAAAGGGAAATGTTCAGCCAAAATCGGGACACCTTATTTTCAGTAAAAGATCGAATCTTAACTATCGTCAGAGTCGACTTTTCCATCCCTAGTTTAGAGAATATTATTTTTTAACGCTGGCGTTAGTACTTTGCTTTTTAATTTATGATGTTAAATTTCAATGACCGGTATATGCTAAAAAAAAAATTGACAAAATAATTTTCTACAATTAATTTCAACGAGATAATTTTTTTTTCGCACATTTATTATATAGTATATAAATTGAATTAACTTACTGTGAAAGGGGGGGGGGGTGGTAATCTGTAAATTCAGCAAATGTTATAAAATGGAAATGAGATATTTTTCTTTAATTCTATTTCAGGAGAGAAATTTCGCAATTTCATAATTAGTAGAGTTTAACTCAACGATGATTACCACTCGCCCCCCTCCCCCTCCTCATCTTAAAATATAGCTGTAGATTCCAAGAGATACATTAAAGAATATTTGGAAATAAATTACGCAACCTGAGAGATAAACGAAAATATTATTTTAAAACAAGATATAATTAATTTCGCTTCCAGTGATTTAATTATAAACTTAAATTAAAATTTTATGTTTTATTGTGTTCATTTTCTATTATAAATTATATCTAACGTTGTGTAGTATATATATATTTCTTAAAAAAATTTTTTTATAATTTATTTCTATTTAATAATCAGAACATTATTTTAAAAAAACCTGTTCTATACGTTAAAAAATTAATAAATAAACAGGAGGATGATTAAAGAAAGTATTTTGCATTAAAAAATTGCGCTCATTTATATTGTATAGGATATCTACACGCGTTTATCTCTCTGTTTTTTTTTTTTTTTTTTTACACATGGAGAGAGAGGACGGCGGGCACATTGACCCAAAAAAAACGCTTTGTTTGCCATTCTCTTTGCATTCATTAATTGAAAAAAAAAAAAAAAAAATGAGGAAAATAATTGTTAATTAACATGGGAGTTATTCGGGGGTCATAATAGGGAAGAGAAAGGGGTGCTGAAAACATCTTTAAAATATTATATTAAAAAGTCATTAATTTTCTCTAACATTATCATTTTTTAATATTAAATATTAAGTGGAAATTTTTTTAAGAGAATATTATTATTAGGGCTCGGGTTTTGCATGTTATTTTTTTCTTAAACGCTATCCTTCAAATTTATTTTATCTAGCCGTTTTAGGACCCACCCAGCATATAAATGCATATTTTGAAGTTTAAGTGCATATTTTGCATATATGGGTGATTTTTAAACCTACACTTTGCGACATGTTTTGATTTGACTGAAAATTTTACGGGTTCTTATCGAAAAAAATAGCATGGAGGATTTTCTTTTTCTTAAATATTTTGGGAAATATCGAGGGTCGAAAATGTGAAAATTGATGTTTTTTTAAACCTCACTTTTTTCTATCTCTGGTTTTTTAGCTAGAAAAAACTTTTTCCATTTTAAAGCTAAAAAGTGAACTTTAAGAAAAAAATTGTTCCACAAAATATTAAAGGTTTATTGTTATCAACAATTGAAATCTTTAAATCGATTTTAAATGGGGCCCCAAATGTTTACTTTTTATTATAACCATCGATTCTACGTAAAATTTTACCGATAACGAATCGATGGAGAATCAATTAGTTATTGAAACTCCCGAGTTCTCATGGGTAAGGTCATATCAAAAAAAAAAGAAATTTCGGGGGTAGACCTCTTTCTACAATATTTAGATTTAATGGAGCTTTTATGGTCTTGTAGCTATGCGTTGAGAGGGCTATTTTTCGATTTTTTTGCCTAAAAAATGAGGGTTTTCGAGAAAAAACTAATTTTCGAGTAATTACTCAGGATTTTTTATTCATTCTATTAGAGTTTTTCTTCCTGCAAATCGACATCTATTTAGTCTGATCTGATTAGCCGTGGAATCTCAGGGGTTTAAACTTTCAAATTAGAATTTACCGAGGGAATAAAATGATAGGAAAAAAATAAATGGTGAAATCTTTTGCTGAAAACTCAATCTTTCTAAGCGTATATTCCTCATAATTATCCTCTTAGACAGAGGAGTTATTCAAGCGATAAACTTTTTGCGCTAGGACATGACGAAAAAAGTTTATCGGCTTGAATACTCCTCTGTCTTAAGAGGTATAATTATGGGGAGTATACGGTTAAAAATAATGAGTTTTTCAGCTAAACATTTCACCATTTATTTTTTCCTATCATTTTATTTTACCGCGCTGGTAAATTCTAATTTGAAAGTTTAAACCCCTGTAGATTCCGAACGGCTAATCAGATCAGACTAAATGAGATGTCGATTTGTGCAGGAAGAAAACTCTAATAGAATGAATAAAAAATCCGAGTAATTAACTCGAAAATTAGTTTTTTCTCGAAAACCCTCATTTTTTAGGCAAAAAAAATCGAAAAATAGCCCTACTTGTGCAACGGATAGCTACTTGACCATAAAAGCTATATTAAATCTAAATATAGTTTTAGAAAGAGTGGTTCAATACCCCCGAAATTTCTTTTCTTTTTGATATGACGTCATTTTACCGCATGAGAGTACTTGGGGGAGTTTTTTTCAATAGTACTAATTGATTCTCCATCGATTAAAAAACCGTTATCGGTATAGAATTTTACGTAGAATGCGATGGTTATAATAAAAAAGTAATACATTTGGGGCCCCATTGTTAAAAATCGATTTAAAGATTTCAATTGTTGATAACAATGTGAAACTTTAATAAATTTTGGTGGAAAATTTTTTTCTTAAAGTTCACTCTTTTAGCTTTAAAATGGTAAAAAAAGTTTTTTTCTAGCTCAAATAGAACCAGAGTTATGAATTTTTAAAAGTGAGCGTTTAAGCAGAAAATCATAATTTTCGCATTTCGACCCTCTCTATTTCCCAAAATATTTAAGAAAAAGAAAATTCGCGGATGGTATCTTTTTTCGATATAGAACGTAAAAAATTTTCAGTAAATAAAAATGTGAGTGTTAATCACCCATATAGCGATTTAAACTATATTTTGCATATTTGTGTGATTTTTATTCCTCGTTTTTTGGCAAATCAAAAAAATAATTTAAGAAAATTTTAGAGACTGAGAGGGTAGGTAGGCCAGAGGTTTCAAACTTTTTTTGACCTCCCCCTCCCACCCTCTCTCACTGTCAAACATATCGAGAAAATTTAAGGAAATAATTAAAATATATTTAAATTAAAATAATATTTTTCATTAAAATTATTATAAAAAAATAAATATTAAATTTCTTTTAAAAATAAAGGGGGGAGGGTGGATATTTAAAAATGAGTTCGGGCTCCCTCACCGAAAAAAAATTCTAGATACGCCCCTGGATCTCTTACTAACAGAGCAATCGCTGATCAGTAAACCAGCATTTGGTTGCGCTCGAATTTATTAGTATTCTACTTCTTTATTATTATTATTTTTTTTTTAAATACTGGTAAACCCAGGAAAAAATATTTTGGCGGGGGAGGGGGTAATCTAGTGTGACTGGTCGCACAGCACACAACTTTTTCTTACTTTCGGTAATTTCAAGTTTACCAGAATATATATAGGCCTACAAATCAAATTTTTAAGTAGTAATTTTTAAAATTTTATATTAAAAATAACTTCTTTTTAGTAGATGTTAGTTATATATAATTAATAATATTAATATATTGAAACGTCAGCGTAGAGGCTTTATTTTAATAAACGAAATACTCATAGCCACTCTGCTATTCTTTTCTTTATATGATTAAAAATAACATTTAATTTCCAAAAAAAAATATTTTTCTCAAATCTCAGGGTTGTAATTACTCTCTTTACCATCCACCCCTTGTATCCGCTTTTGTTATTGATAATATAAAAAAAACTGGATACGGGATTAAAATAAAATTTTGGCTACAAAATTTTGGATGTTTTTTTTTTTACTCCACTTCTCAAAAATTCCAGTCATTCTAAATTTACATCCTTAGGGAACCGAACTCAGATCTCTTGCTATTAGATCCCTAAGCCAACGTATCGATAAGATTGGGCTCAAATTTATTCTACTTTATGTAATTATATTTTTCAGTTTTTTTTTTTTTTTAGATAAACAAAAAAAAATTTCTTTTTGAATCACTGGCCAAATTCTTTGCATAAATAACTACAAGTTTTATTCTAATTTACTCGTTTTTATAAATTTTTTTTTTCCATTGGCACAAAATCCTATAATTAAATAAGGAGCAGAGCAACAAGACTTGAACTACCTTGTCAGGTCACAAGTCCGCAGGCGAGACATTCCTCTCAACAACAACAACATCAACAACGTCGACGACCAACTAATCATATGACATATATATATAAATAAAATTAAATTTCAATTTTATAGCCTCTAACTAAAAATACTATGAATTACAATTCGATAATGAATAGATAGATTTTGTAATAAAACAATTATAGAGGTAAATATAATTGTATAGTAGTATACCCCCTTCCGGGGCCCAAGGGGGATGACGTCACGCAGTGCGACACATGTCACAAACAAACTGCACTGCACATACACTCCATCAACAGGAAACCGATTAATTTTCCGTCACATGGTCTGTAGAATACGATCCCTTAAGGATAATTTGATTATACAAAGAGATGTATAGAAATTAGCCGTTTTTTTTTTTTATAGATCCCTGAGGGTAGATGCAAGTTTAGTTTCAATCAAAGTAGAATCTAGGGTGAGCGTCGCGTTACCCCCCAGGGAGGACGGATTTCTTTCAAAACATCCGGATAAAAAAACACTAATTAGAAATAACGATGAAATATCGGCTTTCCGTATAAATTAGTACAGTTTTAGAAATTCAGTTTGAAAATAGCCAAGTTCCCCTTGCTTGTTGAGGGGTACCTATTAATATCTCTTCCTCGCTCTCTTGTTGATATAAAGCCTCCATTTAGTATTTCCAAACACAATATTTTTTAAGTGACATTCCCCCAATAAGAATTTTATCATCAACTCGAGCTAATTAAGCTATAAGTCACAAGAATATAATTTTGTATATACAAGAAGACGAATGGTAGAAATTCATCTCAAGTTGTTTTTTTTTTCCTTCTCATCTTTTTTGAGAAATGTTTAGAAAAATTTAATGAATATATACAGAAAAAAATTTTGTTCAAGTGATCAAATGAAATAAAATTATTGTCTTGTAGAATTTTTGTTAATATAATAATAAGAATATTTCTGTTTTTTTTTTGAGATTTTTTACTTTCTCTTACCTCTATATATGCTAATATATAGAGAGAGAAAGTATTGGATTCATGTAAAAAATTCGATGTCTAGATTTTAATGGATATACACGTTTTGAGATCTCCTGAATTCATATATAGCAGGAGTTCCCAAACTTTTGGGTTCCCGGCGCCCTTAATATAACAAAATATAAAAAAAAATGAGAATGTACGGGGAAAATGGTTTTCGACCTTTAGTAAAAATAGTCGGTCTTTTTAGAATCGAGTTGAAACTCTTTCAAGTCGATTAGAATCGATTCTCACTGGACGACTTCGACTTTTTTCTTACAATAGTTAGTATCCAATAGTAATATAGTTTGTAACGTTTTCTTTGATTGACATTCATCTTTCTTTTAACACATAACAGACCAATCAACACGCTTTCTAAGATCGGTTAGTGAGCATATAGGCTTTAACGATTTTAATTAAAATTCATAAATCAACTATTTTTTAGATGCCCTTTAAAAAGTATATCAGTTAAATTTTTCGTGTAAATTGTTTAAAGTACACTTTACTGATGTATTTCAAATTCACTTTCCGGCTCTTCCTTCCATAGAGCCAATGTTAAATCCCCATTTGGGGATTTACATGTTAATTTCTATTCAAAAGTCCCTTTTGAAACTTTTTACACATTTTCCAATTCCTATGAAATTTTGTATTTTATTTAGGAATCTCTATTGCGTATTAAATATCCAAATATGAGATTAAAATTTTGAAAATTAACCACAGTTTATTTCAAGCAGTCAACATTTAAAAGGCCCTAGGGGTTTGGTGTAGAGGTTAGCGTGCTAACCTCGTATACCAAACGTCGCGGGTTCGGACCCCGGGCAGTCCGATGATTTTATTTAAGCCATTTGGATACCAAATGGCTTAAATAAGAATGCCTGGACCCCTAATATGTGTATATTATCAATAACGGATATCGTTTAAAGTCTTAAATGGCCTAAGTTGCCGAGAAGACTGTGTGAAGGGGTGTGAGTGTGAATGAGAAAAAAGTGTGAATGTTTAAAAAAAAAAAAAAAAAACATTTAAAATACACAGAGCCTATGGAAATTTTGAATCAACTGACTTTTTTACATATTACTTATTAAATGCAAGTGGCCATGTTAACTAAGGTGCTATGGGAAATTAAATATATCTCGACACAAAAAATCTGGTGTGACAGCACGGTGCACAACTTTCTCTTACCCTTAAGAGAAAGTTGTGTGTTTTGCGCCAGTCACACCAGATTTTTTAATTAATAATGATTTTCTCTTTTTAAAATATAGATCTTAACGAATTAATATTTTTCACTCTATGTCAAATCTGATTTGAATGTTCATTTAATAATAAAATAAATGATAGAAGACGAAGACGAGGAGGAGCAGATAGATAGATAGAGGGATATGGATATATGAGTGTCAATTTTCCAATATATAAGTGGGATAAGGGGCCAATGGTGGTCGTCTGCGATCTGACGGTGGGGGTGAGACGAGATAGAGTGAGCGGGGGTTGGGATGGGGGAGGGACAGATGGCTACGACATCCACCCCTTCCTTTTGGACTCTTTTTCCGGGACAGCAGCATCTGCAACAGCAGATATCATGGACAGTAGCTGAGTCCGGCAGTAAAACGCCATCCAACCAATATCCCCAAGATTTCAATTTTAACAGCAGCCGTCTGCAAAGCCACCACCTCTCTCTCTCTCTCTTCTCCAAGCAATATGTCCCATTTGAATATTAACGTTTTTCTATTATATCATGGCGCCAGGTGGAACATATTAGGTAAAACCCTATCCAGGAAAAAAAATGATTCTGAATTGAAATTATTATTAAAAAAAAAAAAAAAAAAAAAAGAGAGAGAGGAAGAAAACGCTCTATATTCTTATAGTATTATTATTTTTATTACAAGCTTAAAAAACGCTTTCTCTATGTATAAAAGTTATTCTTATGAAAATGATGGAATATTTTCCTTTTTTTTTTACTTTTTAAACCAACTAGCTCAAGCAATTCCCTTAGGATGAAAAAAAAGAAGTATAATTTAATAATTAGAGTGAAGAATAAGGAAAAAATTCAAAGCTTGCTTGGGAATTTTTTTTTAATAGACAAGGGAGAAGCCAAAGGGGATGTCTCTTAACTTTAAAATAAAATCGTCAGTTAATTTAATAAAAGAATATAAAATTTAATTAAAAATTCAGGGCTCTGAAAAGTACTATAAGCCCATTTATTAAAAATCAATTAAAAATTCTAATAGAAAAGTGGAGCAGGATATATTCAGTTTCCACACTTAACTTGCGTTTTAAATGTTGACTGCTTGAAATAAACTATGGTTATTTTTCAAAATTTTAATCTCATATTTGGACATTTTATTTATTACAATACAGAATCGTAAATAAATACATAATTTCATAAGAATTTAAGAGAAATTTTTTTTAAATGTGTAAAAAGTTCCAAAGGGGATCCTTTTGGGTCGAAATTAACATGCAAATCCCCATATGGTGATTCAACATTGGCTCTATGGAGGGAAGTGCCGGAAAGTGAATTTGAAAAATATAAATAAATAAATAAGTAAATAAATTTATTACGACCCGCTTAGAGGCACTAGTCCTCGGTGGCTAGGTCAAACAAACACAATACAAATTTAAATAACAAATACAAAAAAAAAAAAAAAAAAAAAAAAAAAAAAAGAATAAGCCCATTAACAATTCATGAATTTCCATTGAAAGAAATAAAAAAAAAATCTGGTGTGACTGGCGCACAGCACACAACTTTCTCTTACCTTCGGTAATCGAAAGTTGTGTTGACTGTGCTTGTCACACCAGATTTTTTGTGTCGACATGTATTTAGTTTCCGACAGTACGGTACATTCGAATTTCAAGATGTAAAATTTATAAGTGTGGGAAAATATTTATATTTTGTTACCATGGCAACCATTTCTACTATCTTTTCTATGAAGAACAAGAGTAAAGTGGGCTTCAGAAGATTTTGAGCAATAACGAGAATATACATTTGAAAGAGCATCTAAAAAATAATTGATTTTTGAATTAAAAAAAAAATCGTTGGAGCGAATTTTGAGAAAGGTGAAAAAACTGAAAAAGTACATCAGTAAAGTACTAGTACTCTTTGGCCGATTTTGATTAAAAGCTTATTTTCACGCCCTAGGGGGTGCCTAACTTAAATATAAAATTTCAACCTCCTAACTCAATTTCTTCATGCTTTAAATTGAACCCAGACAGACAGACAGGCAGGGGACCTCAAAACGTGTATATCCATCGAAATCTCGACATCGAATTTTTAACATAAATCCAATACTTTCTCTCTCTTAATATTAACGGCAACTCAGGCCATATAAGACTTATACGATAACCGTTATTATGAAAATATATTTAAACCCTTTAACTGGTCACAACCCTAGCGATCGTCTACTTTTGGCTGATACGGATAGTAGGCCTTATATCTAACATAACTATAAATTTTAAATAAGCTTGTACAAAAAATATGGTGTGACTGCAACGCTGAGAAAGTTGTTGGATGTACCATTCATTATCACTCTCGATTTTTTGTTATTTGATGATTTATAAGAGCCCATATGTTGCACTGCCACACAAATGGTTCTAATGAGTTATTAATAGAAATTAAATTTTTATGTAATGTAGTTTAACGAAAGCTATTGTCCCAATTTAATTATTCATGAAACATTTTAACAAACTAATTGAGGCAATCGAGAAGGGAGGGAACTTTTCAAAAACATTACAAATTTTTTTTTTTTTTTTTGCCCAAATGTTGAATTTTATTATAAACACAAAAAGGGAACAATTTTCTTGGGGTAGCTTAGGATAATAGGAAGGTGCCCGGGTGGAAATAACAGCAAGGGGTGCCGATAAATAATACCGGAGGTGGGCTTAGCTTTGAACAGCACGAAGCCAGGGAAATTTCTTTGATTTTGTTAAAATAGATTTTGTAATCAGTGCTATTTTTTTTTTCTTCTCATTCGATCCGAAAATAATTGACGGTTAGGTGGATTTTTTTTTTTTTCATTCTGTATTTTCCCTAAAGTCTAAACAGTGGTAATAATACATTCAATAGAAAAACAATTTTTGTGTCATTTAGTTTTTCTATTACTGAATTGAACAGTTTTTTTTTTTTTTGCTAAGATGGAAAGAATTTGTGTTTTTAAAAAACCATTTAAAAGATTGAATTTTTTTTTTATTATAAAGCTTTTAAATTAATCTCAAATTGCTTAAAATAAACAGTAAAAATCAATATTGTTGGAGTATTATTATTATTATTATTATTATTATTTCGTTAATAATGCGCGCCAATAATATTAGTTTTAAGTATTGTTGTAACAATATCGTTTTGTTGTTGAAATAAATAAACAATTTTCTTTTCTTGTTCTCGTTATCCAAATCTCGCTCTTTATTTGACCTCTTTTTAAACTCTTATTATCCATCTTCTGAAGACCACTTTACTCTTGTATTTCTTAGGAAAGATAGGAGAAATGGTTGCCATGGTAACAAAATATAAATATTTGCCCATACTTATAAATTTTACATCTGAATTCAAATGTTCTGTACTGTCGGGAACTAAATATATGTAGACACAAAAAATCTGGTGTGACAAGCACAGTACACAACTTTCGATTACCGATGGTAAGAGAAAGTTGTGTTCTGTGCGACCAGCGACACCAGATTTTTTATTTTTTAATAGAGTGATATTCTTTTATTTGGTGGTCGTCTATCCTCTTTTTTTTTCCCTTTCATTTTAGGGAACATTAATGTGAATTTAAAACACTTTCTCAAAGATTGATTTTAATTTTCAATTATTCCAACCTTAACGCAACTCGGCTGCATATTTAAACTTCCAAAAGGGGATAATGAAATAAAAGAGGCTTGTTTGTCGAACAAAGTAATATTTAATAGGATTGTTTATATATCCATGATTTACTTTTAATATGAAAATCTAAAGAAAAGAGGGGCGGGAAAAATCGTGGAACAAATTGAGAAATAAATTGTTAGCAATTTTCTCTCTCTCTCTCCTTCAAATCAAATACGAACGAATTGAGAGAGAGAGAGAGGGAAAAAAACTTGAAAACTCGGAGAGCAAAAGGGCCGAAGGGAAATGGAAACGAAAAAAAAAAAGAAAGAAGGCGAAGTCTAAATAGGTTGGTTATTAAATAGAAATATCCTTTCTTATTACGCTTGAAAAATTAGAATATTATGCTTAAAAAGTTAAGTCTAATTTTAGAGAGAAAAAAAAAATTGTATTTTCATATAATAAAGAGTGTAAAAGATAATAAGTTCAGTGTAATCAAATCTCTCGGGATTTTTGTATATTTTAACAAAAATGAGATGAGAATATTTGTCTTTAATGAAAAGGAGCAAGTTGCAGAGAACCTGAGGGTATAGTGCCATTTTGGCCTCGATATCATCGACGTTCTCTTGTTAATATTTAGAGAAAAAGTATTGCGATCGCGCTAAAAATGCGATATGGTGATTTTTTATGGAAATTCACGTTTTGGATTTTCCTGATTTAAAAAAAAATGGTTATCGAATAAATAACCTTCCAAGTTTTACATTTTTAGGTTAATTTTCGGCATAAGCTGTTTCTTGTGCCGTGTAGTGCCGAAGGGAATTTGTACATGATGGTACAAAAAGATTGCTTGTCAAATTTGCAGTTACGTGTGTAGCCACCTTTAAATTATAAAATCATAAAAATCTCTCATTTCTATACCCGCAAATTTTTCATTTTTGTTAACCCCTCTTCGGGAGTTACAAAAAAAGTTACAAAAACAGTTTTTTTTGTAACTCCCGAAGATGGGTTAACAACCCGAAATATATTGAGTATTTAAATTTGTGTTATTACTTTTTTACTCTCGTGAAACTCACATAAATACAACCTTAGTATAAATATTAATATTGTATTTTATAGACGAAACAGTCCTAATTATAAAGCCTGCAGTTTTACACTTGACCTGAAAGGAGAGATAATAAAAAAATTAAAATTGAGAAATCGTTTTAATTTACAAACAACCCACCAAAAACCTGGGACGACGAGTAAAACTGCAGGCTTGAATAATTAGTATACTGTATATATTTTCACATGTTTATAAGTTTTACATCTTGAATTCTATCTAATGTAGAAAGTGGGAATGTCGTAAACTAAATACATGTCGACACAAAAAATCTGGTGTGACAGGCACAGAACACCGAAGGTAAGAGATAGTTGTGTGCTGTGTGACTAGTCACACCAGATTAGTTTTTTTTTATTTTCTTTTTTTCTAAAAAAAAAAGTTGAAAATTTTTTTCAATGATTAATTTGATAAAGTCATGGAATTAAAGTTTTATAATTATACATAATCTCTCTTTGTTAAAACATAATTAGATTTTCCTCCTCTTACTTTTTGCATCTTGTTTGCTTTTGTTTTACTTAATTTTTTGGTTGTTTTTTTTTTTTTTTTTTCTAACTCTATTTATCTTTAGCCCTAAAGCAATTAAACAAAAAATCTTTTTTTTTTTGTATATAATTGTGGAAATTTCTTAAATGGAATGAAAAGTTTATGAATTTCAAAGACCAAGTTAAATATTATTTTAGATCAACATATATATAATATAAAGAAGAAAAATATTTTTAAACAATTCCTTTATCTTAATAATACGAACACTTTGTTTTGAGAGAGGGGAAGAAATATTGTTCCAATTTTTATTTTATCAAGCGGAATAGAATAGATGTTATCAGTTATTGATTCTTTTTTTTTGGCGACTTTAAACAACTTTAACTGTATTTTATATTTAAATTCATTTCTTCGCGGCGTTTGGCTTAGAAGACGAATGTTTTTGAACAGAGTAAGATAATGGCTGTATGATCTAATATCAATACGTGTTGAATAGTCTATGGAAGTAAAAATTCGATGTCGTCTACACAGCCTCTGGTCCTTTAACGTGATAACGTCTATTTCCTGATTTCGAACTATTTTTTTTTTTTTACTGTGTTCACAATAATTATTTTATAATTAAGACAATATACAATATTGAATTAATACTGAATTTACTTTTGTGTTTTTAATAAAAGCCATTTTTTTTAAATTTTATTCGTCTGTGGTAATTTTTTGTTAATTTCTTGCTTAAAAAAGTTTATTAAAAAAAAATTGATCCTAGAGTTTATTAAGCCGGATTTTTTTTTTATATAGTCAATTAGAGCTTTTCTTTCTGCACAAATTGACATCACAATTAGTCTGATCTGATTAGCCGTTCGGAATCTACAGTGGTTTAAACTTTCAAATTAGAATTTAGCGCCAAGCGGTAAAATGAATTAATAGAAAAATAAATAAATAGTGAAATCTTTACCTGAAGAATCATTCTTTCTAATCGTATATTCAACGTAATTATACCTCTTAAGACAGAAGGGTTATTCAAGCCGCTAACTTTTTCGTGCATGCCTCCCTACCCGGCCACTATACACACATGATTTGTAAAACGTCACGTCAAAAAATAATAATTAATCAGTCTTTATTTTTGTCCACCATTTGGTAGGGATGGAAAAGTCGACTCTGACTTTAGTAATGAATAAATTTTTTACTGAAAATAATCGACTTTTTAGATTCGAGTTGAAACTCTTTCAAGTCGATTAGAATCGATTCTTACTGGACGACTTCGACTTTTTTCTTACAATACTTAGTATCCAATGGTAATATAGTTTGTAACGTTTTCATTGATTGACTTCTCATCTTTCTTTTAAAACCTACACATAACACCCAGTGGGTTTCGGGGGGGGGGGGCCCCCCAAGCCTCTCCAAACAAAAAATTACCTATTGTTTTTAATGATTTTTTTAAATATCTAGTTTATGAACTCTAAATTTAAAATCTAACAAAAAACTTATAAATAATTGAAAAAAAATGAACACACCAATCAACACGCTTTTTAAGATCGGTTAGTGAACATATGTGGCATTCTTAATTCCTCAATTTTATGTTTTAATGTTTTATTTTCTTTGTCTTTCATATTTTATTTTATAAAAATATTGAAAACAATATTTGTGTGTGTTGTATTTAATAAAATGTTTAAATCCTTAATAAATAAATAAATATATTTAATATTTACTGAGCTTCTAAGCACGAGTTATAGAGTTTTTAAAAAGTCGACTTGAGAGTCGACTTTCAGAAATGATTAATCGATTCGAAGAATCGAAAAATATTAGGCCTAATTCATTCCAAAATCGAAAAACAACTTTTCGTGGGCTAAATTAAAATAATTTTATAAAATTTTGAATTTACTTTTTTTTCTATACAGTATTTTTTGAAGCCTAGAATCAAATTTTGACATTCCCGTTTTCAAAGTTAAATCATTTAATTAGGCCTAATTAAAATGCATAATAACAGTATATATACATTCCCAAATGTCCGTCTGTCTGTCCGCCCACTTGTCAAACTGCCAATTTTATTTAGATTTCGCAACTTCCCAAAGGAATTTTAAATTAATATAAAACATTTGAATTTCCAAATAGCAATTCTATCCCGAAATTCTCACTCAGCTGGTGCTAAAAACCCAAATACTGTTAAATAATATATAAATTATAATACATTTATGCCTCCAATAGAGAATTGTCGGTCACTCAGATATTAAGCCATTTGAAGTATTGTTCTAAATAGGTAAAGTCTCTTTGAATTTCATGCCTGTTTATGATTTTTTTAATGAAATAATTAGACTTAACCCATATTTTTTTTTTAATAAATGTGCTTACACGTTCATGTATATTAAAACATTAAAGAATAAATATTTTAATATCTACAATACTATTAAAATGAAAGATCATCTCACTATGACCTTGGCAATGAAATTCAAATCAAAGCAAAGTCATCGCATGGCTGAGCACAAAATTCAAGAGCCAAAAAAGAAAAAAATTATTAATTAATCTTCAAATTATCATTATATGCTCAAATGGTTAGAGAAGATGAAGGCCAAGAATAAATAAAATGTTAGCGCTCTGAATAACATAAATGTATTAAACTAAACAATAAAAAGGGTAATTAAAATGTTTGCGAGATTATAAAACTTATCAGTCTTTACACGGTTTTGACATGTTTTATTATTACTTTATAGAATCAAAGAAGGTAGTATACAGTACTAAGAGCAATTTTAAGGCCTTTGTTGCACCTGTTGTACTGAAAAAAAAAACCTAACAGACCCAACTCATCTCCAAATTATATTTATTCACTGTTTACGTTTTGCTATTTTCCATGCGGCTAGGGATGAAACGATACGAGTAAATACAAGTACTTACTCGATACTTTTCTTTCGAAACCAAGTAATTTTAGAATCGATACTTTGGAATCGAGTACCAAGTAGGTATCGGTCAAAAATACACGTATCGATACTCGGTCTTCGTACGCGATAATTAGTTAGGTCGGAAAAACATTTACGTACTTTTGTTCTTATTTACAATAGAAATAAGAGGAATGGCTTGTACCACTGTATTTTAATTTTTATTAATGGAATGTTTAACAGGGAAACATCTTGAAAAATTATTTGTACAAGCACTGGCTACCAGACATCTTGTTAGGGGGGCCAACCCCTCGTTAGCGCGAGAGGGGTGGGTTTGCAATTAATATATTCATAGATTATTAATTATTTATTTAGATAAAACAAAAAAAAATTAAATTAATGTTGTGGATTGGGGTGTTAAAAAAAAATAATTCCCAATGGAAAAATATATATTTATTTTTTTACTTTCTTTACCTATGTATATATGTAAATATATATAGAGAGAAAGTATTGGTTTCATGTCAAAAAATTCGATGTCGAGATTTTGATGGATCTTCACGTTTTGAGGTCCCCTGAATCCAAAAAAGTGGTTTTCGCGACATGGTCTGTCTGTCTGTCTGTCTGTCTGTCTGTCTGTCTGTCTGTCTGTGTGTGTGTGTGTGTGTGTGTCTGTGTGTGTTCAATTTTAAGCATGAAGGAATTGAGCTATGAGGCTGAAATTTTATATTTAAGTTAAACACCCCCCGGGACCGACAAAATAAGCTTTTAATCAAAATCGGCCAAAAAGTACTAGTACTTTACTGATGTACTTTTTCAGTTTTTTTCGATTTTCTCAAAATTCGCTCTAACGATTTTGATTAAAATTCAAAAAATCAATTATTTTTTAGATGCTCTTTCAAATGTATATTCTCGTTTTGCTCCTCAAAATTGTTTGAAGCACACTTTACTCTTGTGCTTCATAGGAAAGATAGGAGAAATAAATGGTTGCCATGGTAACCGAATTTAAATCTTTTTCTTTTTATTAGATTAAAAATCAATTATTATTTAAACGCCCATTTTTTTTTTCGGAGAAAACATACTCTCTCTCTCACAAAACTATCTTCTCTCTTTCTACGCGTTTTAAATTTTTCTACCTTATCTTCGCATTTGACCAATGTTAATTTCCTATAGGGATTTGTATGTTAATTTCGATTCAAAAGGGGGTCCCCTTTGGAACTTTTTTACGCATTTAAAATTTTTTTTTCCAATTCTTATGAAATTTTGTATTTATTTACGAATCTATATTGTGTATAAAATGTCCAAATATGAGATTAAAATTTTGAAAAATAACCATAGTTTATTTCAAGCAATCAACATTTAAAATGCAAGTTTGAAACTAAGGTGCTATGGAAAACTAAATATATCTCGACACAAAAAATCTGGTGTGACCAGCACAGTGCACAACTTTCTCTTACCGAAGGGTAAGAGAAAGTTGTGTGCTGTGCGCCAGTCACACCAGATTTTTTTTTTTTTCAATTTTTAGGATGAATCCCGGGGGGGCAATGGCCCCTCCCTCGCCTCCCCGGCTACGCCCATGAGTACACGTATATAGTAACCTCTAAAAGTGAATCTTTTCTTTAATCGTAATTTTTTTATAAAAAAATATTTTATTTAACTTCTATTTGCCGCGTCGGTCTCCAATCACGACCTTCATCAGGGCGAATATTGGTCAATTATACCGATCTTAGGTATTTTAATATTCATTGCAATTAAATATACAATTTCTTTTTACTTTGATATATACAAAAATATTATCATATATTTGCTACTCGGAGGTCTCCGATGATGAAGGTCGTGTTTGGCGACCGAAATGTCGGCAAATAGAAGTTAAATAAAATATTTTTTATTTAATCTCCTGGCTGCAACATCCCTGGGAATTTTGATTGTTTTTTTATTATATCAAATAAATATTAATATCAGTATATTTATTTATATATAATAATAATAATTTATTGCTGTTTTTGCTTATCTTTAATTGTACGAAAAAATTGAACGATACGAGTAGTATCGATACTTTTCAATAACCGATACCGAGTAGGTACTCGATACTTTGCGACAGATACCAGTTCATCGAGTAAAAGTATCGGCTATCTGGAAATTTATAAAATTTCACTTCCACATCCATTCCAGGTTTCTGACGTGATGTATTATTACAGCCACGGATACAGCAATTTTTTCTTGAAGTCGACGAATTCAAATAATCTCAATATATTTTATTAATAATTATTCAAAAATAAATCACTTGTTAAATATTTAACAAAACCTCCCAACTAATTAAGATGATTGCCACTAGTTGGCGCAAAGGACTAGATGCACGGTTCCTATTGGGTGGGCAAAGTTGTGCGCTCGGTCGGCTTAGTCCGACCCTTTATTTTTTTTCTTACCTCTATATATTTTAATATATATAGAGAAGAAAGTTTGTTTCATTCAAAAATTCATTAGAGATTTTGATGGATGTACACTTGAGTCCCCTGAATCTAAAGTGGTTTTCAACTATGGTCTGTCTGTCTGTGGTTCTTGAACAAAATATCTCAAGAACGAAAAGAGCAAAGTTGAATTTTATTTGTTAGGCACCCCATGGGAGTGAAAAGCTTTTGAATAAAATCGACCAAAAAGTACAGTACTTTACTGATGATTTTCAGTTTTTTCGATTTTCTCAAAATTTGCTCCAACGATTTTTTTTAAAATTCATATATCAACTATTTTTTAGTTGTTTTAAAATTATATTCTCATTTTGTGATTGAAATCTTCTGAAGACCACTTTACTCTTGTACTCCCATAGAAAAGATAGGAGAAATGGTTGCAGTAACAAAATATAATATATTTTCCCCATACTTATAAATTTTAATCTTGAAAATCGAATGTACGTATGTCGGAAACTAAATAATGTCGATATAAAAAATCTGGGAAGACAGAATCAAATTTCGATTACGAAGGTAAGAGAAAGTGGCTTATCCACCATATTTTTTAAATCAAATTTTTATAAAATTCATTTGAATAAAAAAAAAAAAAAAACTTGAATGAATGAATGCTATTTAAGTACAGGTTGTTTCATGTTTAATATCTTTATAATTGTTCTGAGGTTACTATAATATAATATGTATATCCAGAACAATTTTTTAATTCACACGCCTTTTTTCATTGATAAGAAAGCAAAAAATGGTGCGACTGTTAATGTGTGTGTGTGTGTGTCCGGGGGTGTTTTCAGATGCAGGTAAATGCGACGTGTCCCCCGCGGCACCCGTGGCTTCCCTGCACGCACTCTACGCGTGGAGGAGGGGGGGGGGATGTCGTGACACACGCAAACCGCTGCTATCCGGACTCGTTCTTATTTACAAATAAATAATCTTCTATAAAATATTCTTATAAAAAAAAAAAATGATTATATAAATTCAAAGCTCTTAATAAATCTTTTATAAATGAAAACATTTTGATTTTTTTTTTTTTTCTTCTTCTTCTATCAAACAAATTAGAAAAATATTTGATTTCTTAAGTCGATAGATTAGGAATAAATTTTATTACTTTCTTTTGCCTATATAATTATATGTTAATATATGGAGGGTTCAGAATACAAGTGGACCAAGTTCACTTTTTGTCATTTTAGAGTTAGCATCGTTATAACTCTAACTACACTCGAGAGCAAAAAATCGCACACCCCCGACATTTTCACTTCCAACTTGAATATTTTTTAAATTAATTTTTTTTTTTTGCAAGTACTATTTTTATTAAATTAAAGTAAACACAGTTAGCTTTTTAAAAACACAAAATGTTAAGCTTTGACCCGCAAAATCATTAGATAACTAACAAAAGAACAAAAAAATCCGAAATTGCTCGTTTGAGATAACGATGTTTGTGAGACTTTGAGAAGGTGTAAAAGGGTAATCAAACAATGAAATTAATAAAATAAGCATTTATTAATACGAGGTATTACCTCCTCTAGCCTGAATTACTGCTTGCATTCGATGTTTCATCGAAGAAATCAATTTTTAAAATAATCCTGGGCACTTGTATTCTGAATCCTCCATATATAGAAAGAAAGTATTGGATTCATGTCAAAAATTCGATGTCCAAATTTTGATGGATATACATGTTTTGAGGTCCCTTGAGTGGTTTTCGCAACATGGTCTGTGTGGGTGTCTATGAACAAAATACCTCAAGAATGAAAGAAGCTAGGAGGTTGAAATTTTATATTTAAGTTAGTCACCTCACTGGCATGTCACACGAAACTTTTGAAAAAAAAAAATAATCTCAAAATTCGCTTTAACGATTTTTATTAAAATTCAAAAATCAATTTTTAGATGCTCTTTAAAATGTATATTCTCATTTTGTCATGATAATTGTTTGAAGCCCACGTTATTCTTGTACTTCATAGGAAAGATAGGAGAAATGGTTGCCATGGTAACAAAATCAAAATATGCTCCTATGTTTATAAAATTTACATCTTGAATTCGGGCTTGGGGTAATTGATAGCGCCCCTTACTTCTATACCAAGGGTCGCGGGTTCGGATCTCAGGCAGTTCGATAATTTTATTTAGGCCATTTGGATACCAAATGGCTTAAATAAGAATGCCTGGGCCCCAAATAGATATAGATAACGGATATTGTCAAAGTCTTATATGGCCTAAGTTGCCGAAAAGACTGTGTGAATGTGTGTATGAGTGTGAGTGAGAAAAAAGTGTGAGTGTTAAAAAAAAATCTCGACATCGAATTTTTGACATGATCGCAATACTTTCTCTCTATAGATATATATTTCATATTTTTTATTTAAAAAAAAACCTTTTCGGCTACAGAGGCCATTTAGGGGTGATAAATTTATTTATTTAATTAAAAATACATAGTATCGATGGCTACCGGGGGACGTTCCACACGCTGATTGCCGGGGGTCACCAATCCCGAGCTTTCGCTGTGCTTGGCATTACTTAACCGCAACGATATATTTCATATATAGGGTAAGAGTAAGTAAAAATACATCGGCGGAAACTAAATATATGTCTACTCAAAAATCTGGTGTGACAAGCCCAGAACACTTTTTCTTACCAAAGGTAAGAGAAAGTTGTGTGCTGTGCGACCAGTCACACCAGTTTTTATTTTCTTGAAAATACCTTCACATTTTTTTTTTTTTTTTTGAAGCGTTATTGAAATTGGAGGCGATTGCACTTGTGTTAGTGCGCCTCGGATCGATTATGTGAAAAACATTAATATAACATTCAAGCTTTTGTGTTGACAGTCTCTAATTAATCCTTTAATCCTTATCCTTTAACGATCCATAATTTTGATTCAAATATATTTAAAAAGTAATTAATTTTTCTATTATGTTTCGAGATATTTCTAAAAGCTTTTTTTTTTTTTATTTTCATTCAAGTCTAAATTGAAATTTTAATTTTTCATTTTCTTAATTAAATGCTCTGGATTTTTAAATTAGTGATCCTCGGGGGTCAGAAAATCAACCCCTCTCGCTTAACTCACTAATATAACAAAAAAAAAAAGCATGAAAATAAAATATGAGGTCTATGAACATTTTAAAAGAAGAAAATTAGATTCAAATCTGATGTGACTGTGCACAACAAAATCTCAAAATATAGGGTAGAGAAAGTAAAAATGTACAGCAAAAACACACAACTTTCTCTTATCTCTGTTAAGTTGTATTCTCTGCTTGTCACACCGGATTTTTTGAGTCGACATATATTTAGTTTCCAACAGTACTGTACACTTGAATTCAAGAAAATTTATAAACATATTATTAAATAATATTTTATTAGCATATTGCCCGAACTTTCCTATGAAGTACAAGAGCAAAGTGTACTTAAAAATATTTCAAGGACAAAATGAGAATATACATTTTAAAGAGCATCTAAAAAAATAATTGATTTTTGAATTTTAATCAAAATCGTTAGAGCGAATTTTGAGAAAATCGAAAAAAACTGAAAAGGTACATCAGCAAAGTACTAGTACTCTTTGGCCGATTTTGTTTAAAAGTTTCGTGTCTCGTCCCAGGGGGGTGCCTAACTTAAATATAAAATTTCAACCTCCTAGCTCTTTTCGTTCTTGAGATATTTTGTTCACAGCCACTCAGAGAGACCATGTTGCGAAAAGCACTCAGGGGAGGTCAAAACGTATACGGTATATCCATCAAAATCTCGACATCGAATTTTTTACATGAATCCAATACTTTCTCTATATATAGGCCTATATTACATATATAGGCAAGAGAAAGTAAAAACTCTTATTATATGGAATTTTTTTTTCATTTTGACCTCTCGGCTGCTGAGGCCATCGTTTATTAATATATTTATTAATTAATTGTACCGATAGCTACCGGGGGACGTTCAACACGCTGATTCCTCTAAACTCTCAATTCTTGTTACGCCCTCGGGCTTGGTGTAGTTGGTAGTGCGCCTACCTTATACGTATATCAATGGTCCAGGGTTCGGATCCCAGGCGGACTGTCTGGGACTGATGGTTTTATTTAAGCCATTTGGATACCAAATGCCTGGACTCCCAATGTATTTACAAATAACGAGTATCGTTTAAAGTCTTAAATGGCCTAAGTTGCCGAAAAGCCTGTGTGTATGTGAATGGGAAAAAAGTGTGTTTTTTGTTAAAAAAAAATCCTTGTTACGCCTCTGCTTTAAAATAAAATAATTATAGCAGTATTTTGTAAGAAATTATATTAATAGAAAAAAAAACCATTGTATTTTAACTTAAATTGAGGTATGAAGAAAGAGAGGCAAAATGAAATGAACCAGGCAGGTCCTGCCTACTAATAATTCATCCTCCAATAGATTTGCAATCTCTTAATTTAAACAATGAAATATTAGACATTCGGTTGAACGTTATAACAACTACTGCCTACGATCCTTTCTTTGGACTGCCTTATAAGGAGACAAAAAAATTCTTTTTATTTCAAATAAATTGACTTGAAATTTATTTAAGAACGTATTGATTAATCAGATCCAAAACGAGTTTGAAAAGAGAAAAAACAATACTTTCTCTCTATATACCGGGTGGGCCAATAGTGCGTGGACGGAAGATTGTGGGCTTATTAAAGTTTGTTGATTGTATATAATGTGGGGCCTTTAGGGCTACAAATTAAAAATATTTTTGTTCCAATTGCACTTCTTATACAGGGTGATCCATATCAAAGTTATGTTTTTTTAAATAGAACGCCCTGTATATTATTGCATATTTGGATTCTACGGCCAATTTTAGTATGCCTTTATGTCATGCAATGCATTCCAAACCAAACCGTTTATCCGCAAATCGGGCTTTTGTGAAAAAACTTCTGTCTGGAAAAAATTTAATATCGAGTGAACCATACAACTTAGGGGACTGTTCTTTTGTGAGGTTACTAACCATGAAATGTACTAATGTAGGCCAGATGGGTAACCCGGAATTATTCTTGTGTTGGGAGATATGGCTATGCCAATTTGGAAAATTTCAATCATAGATAACTTCATTTTTTCAAATGGAACATGCTACTTTTTTTATGCCATGGGACGTGAAATTTAATTATCTTTCAGACCATATAAGGTTGTCTATATCTGTCTTTGATAGTTTTCTTTTTATTCCAAAATATCTGATAACGAAAAAAAAAAAAATTTATTATAGCATAGACAAAAAAAAAAAACAAAAAAAAAAAAAAATTTAAAATGGAAAGTAATTTTCGAAAATGTATTTAAATTTCCTTTAAGGGGTTTCAGGAGCGACGTCTAAACGTACTTAAAAAAAAAAACTAGGCTATTATAAGGAATTTTTCAATGTGGTTTTTTTTAAATGAATTAAATTCATAAGAGATTATTGGGACATCGAGCTATAATTTTTTTAATGACTTATTTATTTATTTATTTATTTATCTTAATTAATTTTTTTGTTATCAAGCAAATACAAAAAAACAATCTGTCCCAATAGTCTTTAATTTTTTTTAAATTTAAAAATGAATTTATTGTTATTATTAATCACATATTAATTAAGAAATTTTTAAAATAAGCTTAGATGATTTATTTAAAAACCAACTGTCAAATTAGTTCAGCATTTTTGCAATAGAAGGCAGGCTAGTCTAACAGCCGATATATTATTAGCCTATATCTGGCCTATATTTATATATTTTTGTTTTTATAAAAGATACATAATATATAATAACATTTATAAAGTATTTATTGTTAAAAGATCAATGAAAATCGACCAAATGCATTAAATATTATTAGCTACCATTCTGACATCTCTTGGCAAATTTTTGAATTACTTGATTTTATGGGCATACTTTTTGCGACACACTACGCCATCTTATCGGGAAAAACATGCATAACCACTTCGCTTCCGTTCCCCCATAAAATCATTTATTTGAACTCCTAGATGGCCTAGATTTCAGGCCGAACCGTCAGCCGTGAAGGCAAAAGTTTGAATAAAAGAAAATTAGCTGCACATTTCTTGTTTATTTTTCAGTCTCCATTCCCATTAAGCCTATAGCCACAGTTCTTCACCAAAAACATCATATCTCTATCCAGCAAAAGCGTCATACAGAACGTCAATTTGTGTTCGGTGATGACCAGCAAAAATTGACCTCTTTAAATGTATAGCTACCCAATTTCACTATATTTAGATTTACTCAGTTTTGTTCTCAAACTTTGTTACATGGCCGCGGCTAACAAACGAAAACAAACATTTTATCGTGTTTACTTAGAGTGTATTGAATAATTTGCAAAACACTTTAGCATGCACTATACAAATAGCCCAAAGGCTTTTATTATATTCATCTAAAATATAATAATAGTTTGTAGGCCATGTATATTTAAATGAATTATATTCATTAAATAAAGTGTAAAAAACTCAAATTTTTGTTCATTGAGTAAAATGAAGTCTTCTATTTAAGGTTGTTCGGACAGTACCCCGTAAGTCATAATAGAATCTAAATTTTTTTTTTAAATAAAATGAAAAATTTGAATGCCAAAATTCCTTATTATAATTTAGTCGTGACCTATCAGGGTTTATAATTGTATTAAGTTGATAATTTGATTACCAAAAATAATAAAATGAATGACTTTTGACTCAAGTATTTCTTTGCATAATATAGATCTGGCAACATTGCATTCATCAGCTGTTTATTTTAAATCTTAAAAGCCTTCAATTTTATTTTATTTAATATATTACAATGTTTAATGCAAATCAGTTTAAACACAATGGACGATTTGCGAGAAAAAATATCGTAAAATGGAAAAAAAATGTAACTGACAGCGAGAAAAGAGTATTATTTTATGCGACGTTGCCACACTGGTCTGAGTCTCATTTTTAAATATTTGCGACTGTCATTTTGGAGAATTTTTTGACTTTCTTGTTAAAATATCTTTAAAAGCCTTCAGCAGAAACTTTTGATTTTATGTTTAACGTATTCCTAGGAAGTGAATTGATAAAATCTAAGTTTTTTGTTTTTTAACCTATTGCAGAGGTGGCTATATAATTCGATATGTGTGCGTTTCGTCGACATTCCCCATAGACTACATGTTAAATTTCAATTTTTTACAAATTAATTACACGATAACCCTGCGTCAGATCTGCTTCAAAATTTTATTTTAAACGTATGTGATAGTGATTAATAACATATTAAAAAATTAGCTTTTAATCTAGTTAAAGTGCTTTAATGTCCGAACAACCTTAATTCCTCTTAAAATATAAAACATTTATTTATTTTACATCTCAGCAATCATTACGAACTTAAATTATATTTTGTTTAAGTACTACATTTTAAATTTTATATTCAGATTTTTGGATTCTTAGATTTCTTTTTTTTGCATTAAGGAACTGATGCACTCTGCAGGATTAGTATTGAAATTCGGACATGGTTCCGAATAACTACCATAATTTACTTTCCAAAAAGGGACAACATAAGAAAATTGTTTATTTTTGGACTTGGGCCTCTTTTGTTTTGGAAGCAACTGGCTTTATAAGTGAATTAGAAATAATAATATTTATTTTTCATCTCATATGATAATTGAATTTCATTATTTGAATTTATATTTATTTGAATTGCGGTCGGGCTAAATTCCCACAAATTTTTTTCCTCCGCGTCGTCCGCTTTTGCTTGGTCGTTAATCAATCCAACTTTTCTCCCCACCCGCTACACTCACAACCCCAACCATTTCAGCCCCCCCCCCTCGGCCATACATCCCCATAACCAAAACTACGAGGTCGACAGACAGAATATGAATCTCTGCATAGCAGCTGTGGCGAAAAAATAATTTCATTTCGACATAGACACCGCCCGTGTTGTTTTTCCAAAATTAATTAAACCATTTCATTATATAATTAAATAAAAAAATAAAATAAAATAAAACGAAAAAGTTGTAAAATTTTTATTTTCTTTTACCTATATATGATAGAAATACTAAACAATTTTAGTAATCAATTGACTTTCTGCTATGTTGAATAGAGAAAAATAATCTGTCATTCATTGAATTAACTAATTTGATATTGCATTTTGCTCAACATTTCTAAAATTTCATCCTTTAATTCATTAATGGGGCTGTATTGCTTATTGTTGGCGTAAATACATCTAACAATTATTCCCCACATGTTTTTCATTGGATTTAGATCGGAACTGCACGCTGGGCACTGTAAAATTTGCACATCCTGTAGTTTTGACTAGTTAATAATGCCCAAGGCTGGAATGCACGGGAAGCATTATTTTGTTGAAAAGTTATCTTTAAACGATGTAAAAATGGCAATAAATTATCCTTCAAGACATTTTTCTATTATTCTGAATTCATTTTGCATGAGTGAAAAGTCAAAGAAATTTTCCCCATTTGACCAAAAGCTGCCCAACACATACGCGAGCCACCACCAAAATTTCTACGTTTGAAGTAGCAAGGATCTTTACGCAGATTACGCCAATAATAGAGGAGAAGGTTCAAATATGAGCTAATTTTTGAATTTTGAATGTAGTTGGTACATTTTTGGACATACGGGTGAATTTAAACATTCAATGAATCATATCCCACAATTCTGGAAAGTTTCAGAAATAAAAAATCCCAGTTTCATAAAAATTGCTTTATTCAAAAAAATTTGCAAAAGTTGCATTTTGAAAATGGGGTCCAAATATGGGCTACCTCTAATTTTATATAAATTTTAACACAAAATATAAGAGAGAGGTGTATACTGTGCCCACCCATGACATGTAACACACTGTACCCAAACTTCACCATTTCTACTACAGATACTTCAGAGGTTTCTGTTATTTGTCCTGTTGCTTAGGTTGTTCTGTGGCTCGAATATGAATAGTAGTAAACCTCTCTACTCGAGATAGGTAGCCCGTTTTTAGATTTCACTCATTAGCCCATAATTAGACCAAACCTCCTTTTAAAAGACCATCATGGATGCCATTACTGGTATTAAGTAGAAGGTTGAATGAGGCGTTGAAACCGTTCACCAACTCAAAGTTATCACAGACCTGCATCCAAATAACATTTACTGCCAACTGGCTAATGGTGCAAAACAATATTGTACATAATTGCTGAAGGTTTGACGATGGAAAAACACTATAATCGATGATTTTTTATGCACAGCTTCTGAACGCGTTGACTGATAGACACCAACTGCTCATCGTTCTTCAAGGGGATGTAGGAGACTAGTTTCACACCATTCCCGATATATTGCGATACCCCCGGGCTTCACAATAGAAACTAGCCCATTTTTTGACCCTAGCCCGTATTTGGACCTTCTCCTCTAGCTGATACGCCATTAATTTTCATAGATGGAATAAGCTATTATTGGCGAGATCTGCGTAAAGATCCTTGCTACTTGAAACCTAGAAATTTTGGTGGTGGCTCGGTTATGTGTTTGGGCAGCTTTTGATCAAATGGGGAAAATTTCTTTGAGCTTTTAACTCATGCAAAATGAATTCAGAAGAATAGAAAAATGTCTTGGAGTACTCAATAGGAAAGATAGGAGAAATCGTTGCCATGTTAATAAAATTTAAATATTTTCAAATGTTTATAAATTTTACATCTTGAATTCTAATATATCGGCGGAAACTATAGTTTATAAATATGTCGACACAAAAAATCTGGGGTGACAAGTACAGCACCAGATTTTTATTCTTTTGAATAATTAATTATAATAGTAAATTACCCAAAAAATAAATTTGAACTTGTTAAAAATGTTAAATAGTTAATGGCAAATAAAAAAAAAAGAAAAAGTTTTCATAGAAAGATGATTCATAGCGATAGAACAAATGTAAAGAAGAAATTTCATATTTCATTTTTATTAATTACTAGCGAACATGGCCTGTGCCCTGAGCTAAATCAATTCCACTTGGATATTAATTTTTATGTTTAATATAGAATTTCTTTTATAAACAACAAAATTATGAGGATATCTAGTTGGAAACTTGATGTGTGTTATAGTCTCATTTCCTGCAATTTGTTTTCCAAAATAGAAAAATTAAAATCTGGTGTGAGTGCTCTTGCATTTAGTTTCCCATAGCACCTTAGTTCCAAACTTGTAATTTAAATGTTGACTGCTTGAAATAAACTATGGTTATTTTTCAAAATTTTAATCTCATATTTGGACATTTTATACACAATAGAGAATCCTAAATAAATACAAAATTTCATAAGAATTCGAAATTTTTTTTTTAATGTGTAAAAAGTTTCAAAGGGGATCCTTTTGAATCGAAATTAACATGCAAAACCCCATATGGGGATTTAACATTGGCTCTATTGAAGGAAGAGCCAGTGCTTGCTTGAGGATTTGTTTACATTCATAGAATACAAAAAAATACAAAAAATACATAAATATTTCTCTATACATTTCCTATGGGAGAAATCGTAACTTTAGGAATTAATAACTCAAAAAGTTGAAGGAATTTCGGGACCCGAGTATTTTTACTGGACTCTCCATAACGTCCTCTATAAGACTGCAAAATTTCCAACGGAAAGTTTGTCAAACAAAGCGAGATAGACGGACGAACAGACAGACAGACAGACAGACACTCCGCTATTATTATATACAGATTATTTAAGTATTGAAAAAAAAGGTGAAAAAATATAAATAATTTATAAATTTTTTTTTTTAAATTTGTTTAAGGTCTTTTTCGGATCAAGGCCATTTAGACCCCATCCCTATTTATTTTAAATGAGTGATAGCCATTTCAAATGAAATAAATTTTTCTCGCTTGGGACGGGAAGCGAACCCGAAACCCCAAGTCACTAGAAGCTAATGTCTTCTCTCTGAGCCATGGATCAAGGGGTAATTTATAATTTGAATACAAGTATTACAGAAGAAAAAAAAAAAATAATTGCATGGTTTTATGAAAGCACGATGCAAGTGAAACTTTTTTTTTCGGATCGTAGGCGTTTAACTGAAAATTTTCAGAAAATTATTCAATTAAGGGTATTGAAATCGCGTTTTTAATCTTAACTTTTTTTTTTTTTATTGTTCCGGCCTTTAGCCTTGGATCGGCACTACTCTTAACTTAATAATTGGAAAATGAGAAATCAATAGAGGCATGTTAAAAACTGAGAACAATATTTATTTAGTAATTGAAGATTTGAATCATTTTAAATTATTTTAAAAATTATATTTTATCAATTTAAAAATTGAATAATTAAATGTCACAATTATTTTTTTTATAATTCGTCATATATATTAAATTTCAACTTTCCTATTTTTGTCGTCACGGCTTGTGACGTCATAGGCTTGTAGCGTCACAGGCTTTGACGTAACGGCTTGTAACGCGACATGCTGATAGAAGAGGAAAAAATTGAGCATCAAATTAAAGTTTCACTTTAAAAACAGAATTGTTTTGTACACAAACCTCTCCACCCTTATGTCAGCACTTTCTCTACGTCAAAGAAATGTGTAATTCCATTGATTCAGATTCCAAAAAAAAAAACTTATTAATTCAATTTTAATTGAATATAATAAAAAGTGATATTTAAAAATTTATATCAAATCTAATTGACAGATTTTATGTGACAATATAGAAAAATCGCAGAATTATAATAATTCGTTAGACATCGTTCTTGATAATTTATCCGACATCTTAAATCCATTAAATTAATTATTAGAGACCTTAGAATTTAAATGATAAAGAATTCTTTTTTTTTCTCTCTCTCTCTCTTGACAGTTTAAGATTACACGCTTCTAATCTAGCGTATCACAAGCATTTAATACAAATAAAAATAATTCGTCTTTATCCTTTTAGCAAATGAAAACCAATGAATTAATTGAAGACAAACATCCGGTGGTATCTCTCGTTAGTAGACATGGCTTCTCTGACGGACGGCGACGTCTCCCCCCCCCGCCCTAACTTCTTCCTTTTCGGTTTGTGGACCTTCGCCAAAACGCCTCCTGTGCCAAAAGGCAAACCCAACTCGTTTATATAAAATAAGCACAACAATTTTTCTTTCTCTCCCCCCCCCCCCCTCCTTTTTCCTACTCTACCAACATATAAACTTTTTATTACAATGTTTTTTTTTTCACTTTATATCCATAGACATTAATTAAATATGATATATCAAAGGAGGATATTTGATTGAATAACTTCGTTAATTAATATAGGTATTCCGAAGTTTGCTAAAAAAAAAAATAAATAATTTAACCTCAGGTTTATAAAAGAAGAGATAATTAATAAAAAAAATAAAAGTTTTTTTTCGTTTCGGCGAGTTAGGTTTGTTAGAAATTCAAATAAAATGGCATAAATTCATATCGGAGGTAGTTTCAAAGGCAAGGTGTTTACTAAGGGGCCCACTTCACGTGATAACAACCACGAATTAGGGATGGAAATGGCGCTGGAAAAGTCGATTTTGGAGAGATTTTCGATTATCGGAATCGATTAATCATTTCTGAAAGTCAACTTTTCAACTTTCAAGTCGAATTTTTAAAAAGTCTTGGCTTAGGAGTGCCTAGCTGTGCTTAGGAGATAGTAAATATTTATTTATTTTTTATTTATTTATAATGTAAGAATTATTATTATTATGTTTTTTTAACACTCACACTTTTTTTTCATTCACACTCACACTCATCTCATTCACACAGCTTTTCGGCAACTTCAGCCATATAAGACTTTTGCGTTAACCGTTATTTAAGAAATATATATCTATTGGGGGTCCAGGCATTTCTATTTAAGCCATTTGGTATCCAAATGTCTTAAATAAAATGATGGACTGCCTGGAGTCGGAACCCGCGACGTTCGGTATAGAAGGTAAGCACGCTACCAACTAGACCAAGTCTGTGGGCACTTAATAATTCTTATGCCAAGGGGTTGGCGTAGTAGGTAGCGTGCCTACCTTCTACTCCAAACGTCGAGGGTTCGAACCCCAGGCAGTCCGATGATTTTATTTAAGACATTTGAATACCAAATGCCTGGACCCCAATAGATATATATATATTCTTAAATAACGGTTAACGCAAAAGTCTTATATGGCTGAAGTTGCCGAAAAGGCTGTGTGAATGGGTGTATGAGTGTGAGTGTGAATGGGAAAAAAAAGAATTATTAAGTATTTAAACATTTTATTAAATAAAACACACACAAATATTGTTTTCAATATTTATAAAAGAATATTCTATCCAGAAATTGCACGTGATATGGCACCGAACATTAAAATAAAATATGAAAGTTGAGTATCAAAATAAAACATTAAAATTGAGGAATTAAGAATGCCACATATCTTCAATAATGAACCAATATTTGTGTGTGTTGTATTTAATAAAATGTTTAAATACTTAATAAATCTTATATCGCATTATAAATAAATGAATATATTTAATATTTACTGACTATCTCCTAAGCACGAGTTATAGAGTTTTTAAAAGTCGACTTGAAAGTCGAAAAGTTGACTTTCAGAAATGATTAATCAATTCCGAGAATCGAAAAATATCGGTTCGATTCCAAAATCGAAAATCGACTTTTCCAGCGCCTTTTCCATCCTTCCTTGAGGGGAATCACCTTTCCCTACCATGCGTTTCACAAAAAATAAATATAAATTTAATTACAATGATCTTTTTTAATTGCTCTTGTGTGATGCAGGTTTTTTTTTTTTTTTGAAGGGTTCATAAATAAACTCACTTGAGAGGAAGCTCCTTGCAAATGTAATGAGCCACTGTTAGAATTTCATTAACAAATTATAAACTGGCGTTAAATAATTATTATAATTTAATAAGAAAAAAGATTTGATCTCGGTCGGCTTGTAGTTGTAGGCTAAATTGGTTTGATCTTATATTACAAGATTAAATAATTTATGAACAACTCTTTAATATTTCAATGAGGCTGGCTGGCTGGCTGCTGATTCAATCTATCGGGCCAACCATATAATTTGTCCGTCCATCTGCCGCCGCCGTCACTCACTCAGCCAAGAAACTTATTTTGAAATTAAAAATCAATTAATATTAGACTTAATCAAAATAGAGCTGCTGAAAAGTCTTACCGGTAATTGTTTCTTCGTTCGTTCGTTCGTTTCTATATGATGATGATTATTTGAAAATTTCTTAATTGGAAATAAAAGAAGATTTTGATTTATTAAGTTGTCAAAAAAAAGAACATCTGCTAGTAGCAGTGATGATGAGCTGTAAAAACTGCAAAGAAACTTGGAGGATAATTGCTTATTTGTTAATCTAGTCAGTCGACTTTTAACAATTCAGAATAGACGTGTCTCTTCATTCATCCACAAATCTAAGAATGTTTAGTTTCGGAAAGGGGGAAAAACTTATCTTAATCTCTAATAATGAACTTGATTAAACGGAAATGAATTTAGAACGATTGTTTAGAATGCCGTACAATGAAATGCCCTCTTACTTTTTATATACACTGTGCGTCAATGAAAACGTAACACTTTGTTTCTTCTTAAAAGACCTGTTCTAATCTCTCTTGATGATACTGTAATTTATTAAACATTTAATTTTAAATAACTTAAACATTTCTAAGTAAATTTAACATAAATCCATATATACCGGGTGGGCCAATAGTGCGTGGACGGAAGATTGTGGCCTTATTAACAGACATTTTTAAAGTTTGTTGATTGTACATAATGTGGAAACTTTAGAGCTACAAATTAAAAATATTTGCACTTCTTATACAGGGTGATCCAAATCAAAGTTATGTTTTTTTAAATGGAACGCCCTGAATATTATTTCATATTTGGATTCTAAGGCCAATTTTAGTATGGCTTTATGTCATACAATCAATGTATTCCAAACCAAACCGTTTAGCGGATTTTTTTGAAAAAACTGCTGTCTAAACAAAATTAAATATTGTGCGAACCATAAAACTTAGGGGACTGTTCTTTTGTGAAGGTCCGACCGAAAAATGTACTATTGAGCCAAAATATTCTTAAACTAAGAATATTCTTAGATTAAGTTGATTCTTACAAGACTGTATATATTCTTAATCTCAAAATTCTTAATCTCAGAATTTTAGTTTAAGAATATTCTTAGATTAAGATTTAGTCTAAGGATATTCTTAAGGTGGCCTCGGGAGTTAATTTGGGACTTTCCAGCGGCCACAATTTTGAAGCTATCGACCCAAATTTGTTAAATTAAACCTATTAAAAATTCATCTACAACTTATAGAAGCCCTTTTTTTGGATTTTCGACAAAAAAATTTTTTTTAGCTTAACGCCTCAAAAAAGATAAAGGAGCCGGGAGGGGCTTAAGCTGGAAAGTCATGCAGAATCAGTTGGTGGACTTTTTTTGCATGCAAGTCTCAGCCATCTTTGTCGAGACTCATGTTTGGACTACTTTTTGGCCGAAACCAGGATTGCAGTGAAACTTTTTTGGATCGAAGCCGTTTAACTGAAAATTCGGAATTATTCGGTGTGTTAAAATCGAGTTTTTATGGGATGTTAACTTAACCATTGGAAATGTGCTAATGACTAATGGGAAATCAATTGGCTTAGGTTAAATTAAAAACTTAGATTATGTTGATTCTTAGTTAAATTTGAATCATTTTAAGAATATTCTTAAACAAGTATATTATATCAATTTAAAAATTGAATAATTAAATCTCACAATATCTCCTGCGCGGGGGGCGCCGGGCGCGCTTAACAGTTAAGTTTGTATTAGTAAATTTAGTTATTAGTCACTTCAAGAGTTTTTTTTCACACTTCAGCCCTGAGGATGGTCGCAAATCTGACTGAAACGTCGGCTTGAAGTGACTAATAAACGAAACAAACGTGCTGCCTTCTTACTATATTAATAAATTATTTGCAATAAAATTGTGTGCTTGTATTAGAGTAGGTAGGGGAGGGAGGCGTTATAACTAAATATTTTTAAGGGGGGTGGTAATATAAAGTTTGGAAACCACTGTCTTAGACTAAGAATATTTCCTATTCTTTAATTTAAGAAAACATCAAACCTCAAACCTCAAACTTTAAACTTCAAACCTCAAACACCAAACCTCAAACTCCAAACTTCAAGGTTAACTTCGATTTCCCCAAATTATGATCCAGCAATTTTGATTAAAATTTAAAAATCAATTATTTTTTTAGATTCTCTTTAAATATATCTATTCTCATTTTGCCCTTGAAATATTTTGAAGCACACTTTACTCTTGTACAGCTGTTGGGTGAGGAAGTAATGGTGGTGGATCTTTTCAAAAGAATTGGTTTTATTCAAGTCTATGGGAGAATTGTGGGTGCTTACTTCATAGGTAAGATAGGAGAAATGGTTTCGATTACCGAAGGTAAGAGAAATTTGTGTGCTGGGCGACCAGTCACACCAGATTTTTAAATAATATTAACTCATCTAATTCATGTCTCTCCATTAGATTTCATAAAGTAAACAGAAAAAAAAGAAGACATTTTTAAAAAAATCACTATCATAGACATATCACGTTGCAGATTCCCGAAAAATATTTGTCTGTCAGGCTTATCTATCTCTTCTATATTGAAAAATCATAAATAACCTGATGGCTCGTTACTCATGCACATGTAACAAAATCCCTCCCTGGGGCATATTCGCCTCGTATCTTTTAATTAGCGCGAGGAGCCCGGAGGCTGTGTTCCGGTTCCCCGGGCTGCTCCTTGGCCGATTGACACATCTTTCTTCAAAATACATTAGCGGAGAGGAGAGGAGAAATCATTAGCGTTGGACTCCCCAGAAGTCGTTATTAATAAATCATCACCACATATGCGTCTTTAAATTTCCGAGTGGAAAAACAGGCGATTTTATTTTTTTTTTTTTATCTTCTTTTTTGAATGTCTTCATAATTGATTGATTAGCATCTTGTTCTTCAGACAATTTTCTTTCCAAGAAATAAAAAGGGGGAGCAAAAAAAAAAAGAACATATTGTCGGATTAAGCAAAAGATTGGAAAGTAATTTGATTAATTTGGAGATGCTTAAAATGCTAAAGAGGGGAAAAAATGTATTTTTTTTTTTGTGTTTTTGTATACATTTACTTTTAAAAGACTTGTGTTTATTTATAAAGTAAGAAATAAAAAGTCTACTGTTCTTTCAAGTGATCACCCATGCAGAGAGAGATCTCTCTCTTTATTCATGGTCTAAATTCTATTTAGATCTTCAATCTTAAGAAAGACTCATCTTTCTTTTTCTTTCTCGGGTTTATAATCTAATCAACTCTACTTTAGCTTCTTTCTCTTACCTCTATATATATGTCGGGATTTTGATAGATACCCGTTTTGAGGCCCCCTGAATTCAAAAAAGTGGTTTTGGAGTCGACTTTTTAAAAACTCTATAACTCGTTAAAGGAGATAGCATACTCAGTAAATATTAAATATACAGTATTTATTTATTTATAATATAAGAATTATTAAGTATTTAAACATTTTATTAAATAGAACACACAAATATTGTTTTGAATATTTTTATAAAAGAATATTCTATCCAGAAATTGCACGTGATATGCCACTGAACAATAAAATAAAATGCGAAAGCTGAGTATCAAAATTAAAAATTAAAATTGAGGTACTGAGAATGCCACATATGTTCACTAACCGATCTGTTAGAAAGCGTGTTGGTTGGTGTGTTATGTGTAGGTTTTATAAGAAAGATGAAAGTCAATCAATGAAAACGTTACAAACTATATTACCATCGGATATTAAGTATTGTAAGAAAAAAAGACGAAGTCGTCCAGTGAGAATCGATTCTAATCGACTTGAAAGAGTTTCAACTCGATTCTAACAAGTCGATTATTTCCAGTAAAAGATCGATTTTTGATTAAAGTCAGAGTCGACTTTTCCATCCAAGTAGTTGAAATATGATATTTGAATTAGGTATTAATAATGGCATGTAATATCGAGCTTTTTAAAATCCGCCAAAGACTACTAGTACTTTATTGATGTACTTTTAAGTTTTATTTTTTTTATTTTTTCAAAATTCATTCGCTCTAATGATTTTTCTGAATGCAGGCCCCTCCATGGGATTTAATAAAAAGATTTTAAGAAAATTTGGAATATACTGTACTGTATATTAATATTGATAATAAAAATGGCAATAATTTGCTTCTTTAACATTTATAAATTAAATTGGTACGATCAGACAGATTTTAAAACTACAAATTCTGAGATTACAATTTTAATTTTATTTTGAGGCCTAAATAAGAGTATCGAAAATTAAACCGCTTCATTTTTTATCGCTAACCTGGAACACATTAAAAAAAAAAAAAAAAAAAAAAAAAAAAAAAAATTAAAAACTCTCCCTCTTTGCCCTCTGATTAACGAATTTTTGAAAAAATATTTAATTATCCACCGTTCTCTCCGCTACAAACGACGTTAATATACGTTTATGTTGAAAACTTAATTAAAATGAATGAAAACAAAGTTTTATTTTTAATCCCGCTATTTTTAAAGTATAGTTAGATGCCTGCCTAAAATTTTCAATATTATAAAACTTGGGAAAAGCTCTGGAATGGATGAACAAACAACCCTAAGTCCCTAATATATGGGAGTTAATATTTATGGTTGTTTATACTCAAGGTGGTGTTTTCCGGCTATTCTCTTCCGTTAAAAGGGGGTAATATTTGATATCATGCTAGGTTTAAAAAAAAGAGACTTATAAAGTGAGGATTTGGTCTGAGTGAACAAATAAATAAAAAGAGGATCTAAAGTCGAAGTCCAAAATCCTCTCTGATCATGGACGAATATATTAAGCCTTGAAGCCCAATTTTATTTACGATTTTAATTTCAAGATTTTATATTTATCAATGTACCATAGTAATAATAATTTCGAGGGGGGGGGGGGGGCTAAACTTTTTTTCACATCTATAAATCCTTTGAAAATAAATGTTATAAAGTATCGTTGCCAATAAAATATAAAATTCTGGGGTGACTGTTGACTGCTTTAAATAAACTATGGTTATTTTTCAAAATTTTAATCTCACATTTAGATATTATATACATACTAGGGAATCCTAAATAAATAAAAAATTTCATAATTGGAGAAAATTTTTTAAATGTGTAAAAAGTTCCAAATGGGACCCCCTTTTGAAACGAAATTAGCATGCAAATCCCCATACGGGGATTTAACATTGGCTCTATGAAAGGAAAAGCCCGAAAATGAATTTGAAAAATCAGAAATACTACATCAGTAAAGTGTACTTCAAACAATTTACACGAAAAATTTTACTAATATAATTTTTAAAGAGCATTATAAAATTTCAACCTCGTATCTCATCTTCTTCATGTTTAAAATCGTTTCGCACAGATACACAGACCAATTTGCGAAAACCACTTTTTTGGAGTTAGAGGATCTCAAATCGTGTATATCTATCATAAACTGAGACAATTGGGGGCCTGGGGCGTCTCTAGAAGAGGGGGCCTATATACATTTTGTACCAGAGGTGGATATTGAATTTTTCGGGGGGATGATGGATATACCCCAGATAGCACAGTACGTCTTATGTATGTACATAAGACGAATTGTGTGTTTTTTTTACATAAGAAGTACTGTGGTATATGGGTGGACACGTTATGAGGTCCTCTGAATCCAAAAAAGTGGTTTTCGCGACATGGCCTGTCTGTCTGCCTGTCTATGAACAAAATATCTCAAGAAAAAAAATATCTACGAAGTTGAAATTTTATATTTAAGTTAGGTACCCTCCTGGGACGTTTGAACAAAGAGTACTAGTACTTTACTGATGCACTTTTTCAGTTGTTTTTTTTTGATTTTCTCAAAATTTGCTCCAACGATTTTGTTTAAAATTCATAAATCATTTATTTTTTAGATTCTCTTTAAAATGTATATTCTCATTTTGCCATTGAAATCTTATGAAGACCACTTTACTCTTGTACTCCGTAGGAAAGATGAATGGTTGCCATGGTAACAAAATTGAAATATTTTTTCATATAAATTTTACATCTTGAATACATCAATTTGGAAACTAAATATATGTCGCCACAAAAAATCTGGTGTGACAAGCACAGAACGCCGAAGGTAAGAGAAAGCTGTGTGCTGTGTCGCACAGCACACCAGATTTTTTTTGCTAATTTTTTTTTATTAGTAGCAAATTTGTATATTGCCGTATAAAAGGGCGCCAAAATTAGTTTTGTTTGGGGCGTTCAAAGTAGTAAAACTGGCCCTGATTGTAAGCCTAATTAGGAACTATTCAGTGGCGTAGCGAGGGGGGGGGACCAGGAGTCACTCACAAAGGGACGCCAAATGGTCCGCAAAACAAAAAATTGCTGGATAATTTTGTCTCAAATTTAAAGCCTAGCTTGAGTCTTTGATTTTATTTATTTATTAATTTACGAGTATATTTTACAGTTTTCAAATGGGGGGGAGGGGCGCTAAAAAGGTATTGTGTCCCCGGCTACGCCACTGGAGCTATCCCCTCCCTGATATTCATACCTGATAAATAAAGAGGGTAGTAATCTATTAATATTATCCAAAATTTACTTTTAGTCTTTACAAGAATGTCCCGTTTTCGGTCAAAATATTCAAGTTAAGATAGTTGAGCAAAAAGAGGGGAAAGACCTCAGAAAAATCTTAAGTATTTTATTCCACGCAAAAACCACAACCAGTCAGGAGTCATCTGACATATAAGACTGAAGAGATATCTAATAAATTTATGTAAATTTTAAAATAAGTAATCTTTTTGACTTGCTATTACAACTTCATAAATTTACTTGAAAGAATGACAAAATTAATCTTTCATTTTATTGGCCAAATAAATATACATTAAAAATAAATACAAATATTTAATCTCTCAACCTAAATCCATAATCTCGATAAAAGACGAAAAAAAAAATCCTTTAAAATTGTATGAATACAAAGGTAAAAGGGACAATGAAAAACAAAAATCCAAGTCAATAAATAAAATAACGAGTGAGAAAAAAAGGGCATGAGATAAATTGCGAGTGAATTGTGAAAAGAATTCGTATATTTCTAAATTACTTAGTAAATAAGAAAGAAATCTTTTTTTTTTTTTGTGGTATTCGAAATCCTCTTTTCTTCAGCGGGTCAGATACGTGTATCATATTATAAGTTGTATTACGGTCTAAATGGCTTTGTAGAGTGGAGGTGGTGGGTATTGTAAGCAAAGCTCCGGAGGTCGTAAGTCGTAATATACGCCGGGAGTTAAGAGTTATATTACTCAAGTGCGAGAAGAATACGCTTTCGATTTCAATTGGATGTTGAAACGTTAAGAAAAGATAGATATAGAGAGGAGGGAGAAGAAACCTTCTATAGCTAGCAGGAGGCCAATGTGAATTCTCTCCGGAGGAGAGAAAAAAAAGAATTGGAAGAGAAGCCGCCCTTATTTCCAGTTAGGATTTCGTTGAAATGGCCAAAACATACTGTTTTAATTTTTAATTCAAAACTCGATGGAATCCAATGCTTCTTAACTCTCTTTGTGTGTTTTCTTCTTCTTCTTTAACTTATAAAAAATTTAATTTCAAACTAACCCCAATTTCTTTTTTTTTTTTTTTTTTTTTTTTAATAATTAAATTAAACTTTCTTTTCTTAGGACAATAATTGATAAAAGTTAATAGAAAATAAAATCAAATTGTTATTCACCCTTTTAAGAAAGAATATTTTGGTCATTTTATAAAAGAAAAATCTCTATTCTATTCAATTTTTGATTCGATCGCAAATATATCTCTATAAAGCGATTTTCAGAAGATTTCAATCGCAAAATGAGAATATACATTTTAAAGAGAATCTAAAAAATAATTGATTTTTGAATTTTAATCAAAATCGTTGGAGCGAATTTTAAGAAAACCGAAAAAAACCTGAATAAGTAGTACATCAGTAAGGTAGTATATAATTGTTTTTTTTGACCGATTTTGTTTAAAAGCTTATTTTTACGCTCCAGGAGGGTGTTTAACTTAAATATAAAATTTCAACCCTCTAGCTCAGGGGTGCGCAACCCGTGGGTCGCGACCCCCAGAGGGGTCGAGAGAAAAATTTTCAGGGTCGCAAAATTTAAAGAACTTTATATGACAATAAAAAATATATCGCGCTCGTGAACCTGGTGTGATGTGTGATGTCAATCAACGTTGATGATTAAAAAAAAACCTCTACTGTCTACTCAAGGGGGCGGGGCCCGCGGGGGGGGGTGTTGGGGGTGCGGGCGCACCCCCTTCCCCAACCAACCGGGGTTGGTCCCCCCCCGGGCCCCCCGGTTTTTTTTTTACCCCTCTGGATACCACATGGCTTATATAATAATTGCCCCCCCCCCCTTATATATATATCATCAAAAATAATTGTTTTTGATATGGTCTTTTATCTCCGCAGCAGACAAGACAGAGGGGATGTGGGGGGGGGGGGGTTTAGAACAAAAAGAGTGTGTGTTTTTTTTTATAAAAAAAAAAAAGGGTCGCGATAAATTTTTTCAAAAAAATGGGGGTCGCAAATGAAGATGGGTTGCGCACCACTGCTCTAGCTCCATTCTTTCATGCTTAGAATTGGATACAGACACACATACAGACAGACAAACCATGTCGCGAAAACCATTTTTTTGGATTCAGGGGACCTCAAAACTTGTATATTCGTCAAAATCTCGACATCGAATTTTTGACATGAATCCAATAAATATTTATATTTTTACAGTATATTATTAATAAAGCAGTGTATATACCAGGGAGTAAATTAGTTAGTCAGAAACTATTCATTTGCAAATAAAACAAAATGAATGTGAACTAGGGTTATAGGCAGTCAACAACGCTGTCAAATAGAAAAATGCAAGCAGGGAGGGGATTGGAGAAATGAAAAAATGTAAAAATTGTATGTAGTACTCTTTGGTAGATTTAGATCAAAAGATTCGTGTCACTTGGCAGAAGGGTACCTAACTTAAATATACAATTTCAACCTCGTTCAAACACAGACACATTTTGTCTACGGTCTGACCATTTTGCGGGACCCACTTTTTTGGACTCAAAACATGTATTTCCATTAAAATCTTGACTTTGAATTTTGCCCACACTCAGGAAAGTCCTTAAAAAAAAAATTCCAGAGACAAATGCGCTACTCATCTTGGTGACCACGTGGATGACAATGAGTTACTCGAGTTAAAGTCGGACTTTCTTTCTCCTCTGATCCAGAAAGAGAAACAATATTTAAATACAACTTAATATTGCTATTTGAAAAAATAAATTACATGAAGCGTGAAATCTTTTTCATATGATACACTAATCTTTTTATTTATATTTCACTATTAAGCCGGAAACATTTAGTAAAGATCCGATTCCTTTTTTTTTAAATAGTCTATAATATGAGACTATTGTTCCGTTGAACAAAAACGAATTCAGGTAGTCCAATGCTACTTAGGCCGTGATTTTTTTTCCGGTATTAACTGCAATTTTTAGATGAAAGCAATAAATATAAAGCGAGATCCGAGGGGCAGATAGGATCGTATCTCTCAGGCTTTACAAATGGGCCAAAGAGGAGGGGACTTTGAAACGTATCATATGGCGGAGTAATCGGATTCACTCATTGTGATGGTTAGATTTAACGTTAACGTGTTGCCTGCTATGCCTGCTAATCCTGGCAAAGGCCATTACACTGTAACTAAAGCTAGACGAGGAAGCCATGGCCGTTCTACTAATGCAAAGCGACTGTATTTGTGGCCATTTAGTTTGAACTAATTCGGCTCAAATGATCCGAGTTTTTTGTTTGTTTGTTTGTTGTTGATGTTGATAGTCATCAAAAGGAGGGGACTTGAAGGGAGATTATTTTGCAACAGTTTCTCAAGAAATCGAAAAAAAAAAATTTTTGTTTTTTACACAAGATTCAAGAGATAAAATTCTTTTACGAAGGAAATGATACGAAATGGAATTTTATGGCAACAAAGATACTTTAAAATAAACCTAATG
Source organism: Euborellia annulipes (assembly GCA_023213315.1). Lineage (NCBI taxonomy): Eukaryota > Metazoa > Arthropoda > Insecta > Dermaptera > Anisolabididae > Euborellia > Euborellia annulipes. The sequence continues at coordinate 58,970 of JAKCPI010015258.1, forward strand.
AAGTGTGTAAATGGGAAAAAAGTGTGAGTGTTAAAAAAAAAAAAAACCTAAATCAAAAATCTTCTAAGTAACTCAAAATGAATATTATATTCTCTGAAAAGGAGCTAGGGGGAAAAAGTGACAAGGATTTCAAATTTATGGCCAAAAACAAATGGTGCAAATCGTCCTGAACGATAAAGATGATTTAAGTAAAAATAGACGACGTATAAACAGGCAAGGGCGGATACAAGAGGTGGGTGGTAAAGAGGGTAATTACCCTCACCCCCCCCCCAAACTCCTCTGGATCCACCCTTGCTTGGATGACAAAAAATGAATATGAGTTGACGAGGAGGCGGCATTAATGCACTTATAAAGATTAAAAGCTAATTTTTTAATATGTTATTAATCACTATCACATACGTATACCATAAATTTTTGAAGCAGATCTGACGAAGAGTTATCGTGTAATTAATTATTTAAAAAATTTAAATTTACATTTAGTCTACAGGGAATGTCGACGAAAAGCACACATGTCGAATTATATAGCCACTCCTGATAAAGATAAAAAACAAAAAACTTCCATTTCTATTAATTAACTTCCGTAGAATACGGTAAAAATAAAATCAAAATTTTCTGACGAAGGATTTTAAAAATATTTTAACAAGAAAGACAAAAAATTCATGAAAATGTCGGCCACCGAGTCCCACCCTTTTGGTTCGGGCCCCCCCTGGGGGTTCTTTCCCCCCTGCGGGGGGGGGTTGGCCCCCCCGGGGGGGGGGGGGGGAGTCTAGAATATTTAAAAATAAGTAAATCACGTGACTCAGACCAGTGCGGCAACGTCGCATAAAATAAAACGCGTTTCACGCTTTCAATTACATTTTTTTTTCCAATTTACGTTTTTCTCGCAAATCGCCTATTGTGTCTAAGCTGATTTGCATTACTCATTGTGAAATTATTAAATAAAATACAATTCAACACTACATGCAAGATTCAACATGAACAGCTGTTAAATGAAATGTTGCCAGATCTACTACTATATTACGTGAAAAACTGCTTGAGTCAAAAGTCATTTATTTATTATTTTTGGTAATTAAATTATTAACTTAATCCAATTATAAACTCTGATAGGTCACGACTAAATTATAATAACGAATTTTGGCATGCAAATTTTTAATTTTATTAAAAAAAAATTTAGATTCTATTATGACTTACGGGGTACAGTTCGAATTAATATATAAATAACATGACAAATATTACGGAGATTGATCTATCTTTTTCGCATGATAGGTGGAGAGATATGGGCCCTCTTTCGCATTTTTGTGTGTGGCGCCCCCCCCCCCGTTTTTTAGAAAAATAATATTAAAGTTTTTTTTTTTTTTTTGTTTTTTTATTTTTTTTTTTTTTTTTTTTGTAAAATATAAATAAAATTTTAATTTATTTTTATTAAAAATAATTATTATTAATTATTTTAATACAAAAAATTTCCTCCTAACTTTATTTTTTTTTTTTTTGGCCTTCACCATTAATGCATAACAGGGCCATTTTTTTTCTTCTTGCGGCAGGGGGGTAAATCTTTTTTTTTAAAACAACCTTAAAAAAAAAACTAAATACTTTCTTTATAAAGATAAAAAAAAAAGAGAATTATTTTCCTCAAAAAATTTGAACAGGATTTTTCTAATTTATTCTTTGTAAGAGGAAATTGCCTTCCTAATAAATGTCAGTCTGAAAAAGACTAGTTCCCACAAAAAAAAAAAAAATTTCTTGCCCCCAGATGCTATAAACCCTCAGGCTTAAAACTAACATAACATTTTTAAAATAACTAACATAACATTGGTTTAGTAATGCCTTGAGCCCTATACAGGGACAATCCTGAGGGATTTTGCTATAAGGGGAGTGATCCCAAACATCCCTCTTTAACGAGCATAAAAGATACACCTACTCTGTTCTCTGAAATTTAATAACATCTCCGAAATGGCGAAGTTTAAGAGAATGTCGAAAAATTTTATGGCGTTCTGAAAAAACATTAACACAAAAATTGGTATTTATATTTTCCTGTGGAAGGGACGTAAAGAAGGGTCCCTTTCTCCGAAAGGTGCTGGTGCTGAGAGAGTCCCTCCTCTAACTAGGACATCCTCTCTAGCATAGAAAAAGTTGGATAAAAGGAACTAGTCACATGATTAGTTCATTCTAAATTAATTAGTAGTCATTATAATTTAGAAAAATTTGACCTGGAAGCGAACTCATGACTAAAGGCGGCTACACACGTAACTGCAAACTTGACAAGCATCAGTGGCGGATCCAGAGGAGTTTCTCGGAGGGGGGAGAGGGAATCTGGTGTGACTGGTCGCACAGCACACAATTTTTTCTTATTATCGGTAATTTAAAGGTGCATTCTGTAGTTGTTTACCAGAATATATATACAAATAAAATTTTTAAGTATTAGTTTTTAAAATTTTATATTAAAAATACAATTTTTTTCCCAAAAAAAAAAAATATTTTTCTCAAAGCTCGGGAGGGGGGGGGTAATTACCCCCTTTACCCCCCCCCCCCTTGTATCCACCCTTGACAAGCATGATGCAATCTTTTTCTACAAGCAAACTGTAGCGTCTGTAGGAGAATTTTGCGCAAGCATTTTAATTGTGCAAGCCGCTTGATGCTCAATTGAATTTTAATCATGCACAAGCATATTTGCACAAGCAAAACTCCCCGCCATTTTATAGACGTCTTGACATTTGATATTTATTTAATATACGGTATATTAATTTATTTAATATTTCAATCTAAATTTATTGTGTCTTTGTTTAAAGCATTTCTTGTTATTTACGAATAAATAACCTTCCGAGCTTGACATTTTTAGGTTAATTTTCGGCATAAGCTGTTTCTTGCACAAGCATCGAAGGGAATTTGTGCATGCTGGTACAAAAAGATTGCACAAGCATGCTTGTCAAGTTTGCAGTTACGTGTGTTGCCGCCTTAAGAAACAAAATACAAAACAATGTAAGCAATCAGAGTTACATAACGCAAGAAGACAGAACAATAGCTATCAAGATCGTTGTAAATAAGTATGCCGAGCAGCGTTGAATCTCTGGATAAGTGGTATAGAGAAACAAGGTTGTTGAACGTCTCAAATAAATGCAATTTTCTCTTAAATATAATTGAAAATATAAAAGTAGTAGAAAATGATACGAATTTTTTTTTTTCTAAATAATATAAAATCAATAAAAATTAATGAAAATTACATCTCTAAAATATGGAAATGAAATTTATTTTGGGTTCAGAAAAGTTTGTTTAAAAGTTTTAGTTTGATCCCCTTTTAGTTTCGAAACAGGTGCGTACTCGGAGGCAACTCGTGTAAATAAACATAATTCCCAAAAGAGAGAGAGAGAGAGAGAGAGAGAGGGTGGGGGAATCAATAAGAGCGAAAATGAAATGAAATATGTCTAATAGTAGAATGAGATGGTTAAAATGCCTGGAATGTTGTTATGTCTGGCATTTTACGTTGGAATTGATTCGGGAATTCAATTTTTCGACACTTTCATTTCAACTCATTAGATGCTTGTTATTTTAACGGGGGTTTATAATTATAACGATTAGGATTATTCTTGCATCTGTCTGGCTCGGGATCGCAGGGCGTTCGTTCTTTTTCTCTTCCAAAGATGTTCCCGTCCCCGCCCCAGGGCAAATATCAATTAAAAAATGAATCTCATCCAACCAGCCAGTCCAGAATGGATGTGTAATGTACTGTAAATGTAAACGCATCGTCCCATTTCTGTTTATATTTACAGACACACGGATCGAGTGTGTGTGTGTGTGTTTCTGAACGGCCTTTTAGGATGAATTCAATTAGAAGATTTAAGGAAAAATATGAACAAATAATCCATCTTGATAATTACATTTCATATGAAACGGAGTAAAAAAAAAAATCGGTAAATTAATACACCCATATTAAGTAAATATTAGAATATTTACAATAATTAAATTACTGTAATTAATCAATCTACATATCTCATGAGTTTATTTATTTATAATTAATTTAGATGGGAACCAAACCTATTAACACTAATCATATTATTTCTTCTCTTTAATTTATAGGTAGAAAAAACAAAATATCTGGTGTGACAGGCGCACAGCACACAACTTTCTCTTACCTTCGGTAATTGAAAGTTGTTTTGGGCGCATGTGCCTGTGTGCACATACAGTATATTTAGTTTCCGACAGTACGGTACATTTGAATTCAAGATATAAATTTTTTTTTCCTTAGATGGATAAAATATTTTTTTCTTTTTGTTATCTTAGGCCATATATATCAATAGAAGACTTTACAACTATAGCACACAACTTTCTCTTACCCTTCGGTAAGCACTGTTCTTGCCACACCATATTTTTTGTGTCGAGTTTCCCATAACACCTTAGTTAACTTGACCACTTGCATTTCATAAGTAACAAAAAGTAAAAAAGTCAATTGATTCAAAATTTCCATAGGCTCTGTGTATTTTAAATGTTGACTGTTTGAAATAAACTATGGTTATTTGTTAAAATTTGAATCTCATAGGGTAAGTCCGAGGGAGATGGCCACAAGGGAGAGATGACCAACTCCGAAAAATTGTAAAATCACTCGCGAGTGAATTGTTAAGCCCTAAAGTTACGATTTCTCTCATAGGAAATGTATAGAAATATTTATGTATTCTTTGCATTTGCTAAGGGTATTTTTTTTTTAAACATTCACACTTTTTTTTCTCATTCACACTCACACACACACATTCACACAGTCTTTTCGGCAACTTAGGTCATTTAAGACTTTTACGATATCCATTATAGAGATTAATATACATATTAGGGGTCCAGGCATTCTTATTTAAGCCATTTGGTATCCAAATGCCTTAAATAAAATCATCGGACTGCCTGGGGTCCGAACCCGCGACGTTCGGTATACGAGGTTGAGAACCTCTACACCATACCCCGAGGGCAAGGGTATGTATTCTATGAATAAGGTAAACAAATCTTCAAGCAGGCACTGGATTGGAATAGTAATAACAATTTTCTTTACTCCCTCGGGGCTTGGTGTAGAGGTTAGCGTGCTAACCTCGTATACCAAAAGTCGCGGGTTCGGACCCCAGGCAGTCCGATGATTTTATTTAAGGCATTTAAGGATACCAAATGGCTTAAATAGAAATGCCTGGACCCCCAATAGTTATATTAAACATACGAGTATCAAGTCTTAAATGGCCTAAGCTGCCGAAAAGACTGTCTGAATGAGAAAAAAGTGTGAATGTTTAAAAAAAATTTCTTTACATAATTAAGAAGAAGTCAGTCGGGCGTGGTGTAGTAGGTAGCGCGCCTGTCTTGTATACCAAGGGTCGCGGATTCGGATCCCTAAGTTGCCGAAAAGAGTGTGTGCAAGTGTGAATGGGCAAAAAGTGTGAGTGTTAAAAAAAATTAAGAAGAAAAGCCGCAGGCGGGCCCGAGCCAGCTGACGGGGTGAGCGAAGCCCCTCTGTCTAGAAGCGAGGCCCGTCTAACGCGGGCCAGTTTGATAATATTTATTTGCCTGTTGACGTTCTACACTCATTTATCACAGGGCCATCCATTCCGAGGTCGACATTAATTTGTTATATTAATCCCTGAATAAGTTTTTCCGGGATTAAAAATATTTATTTACTTTAGCAAAGAATATAAATCCTTATGTCAATTTCTTAAAGCTGAACGCGAGATTGCGAGTTTAATAAAATTTATTTCTCTTGTATGTTTATAATATAATTAGAAACATCAATTATAAGATCAATTTTTCTTTCTACTGTCTCAATTACACTACATCCTTTATTCAAGTTGATTTATTATTTAAATTTAATTGAAAGAGAAAAGGTAATTTTGGACTTTGAGTGCAATCTTTTTTTTATTTTTTTATCACATATTCAGAGAGTAAGTACCCATTTGTATATTCTCAAAGAAAGGAAGAGAATTAGAGAGAGAGAGAGAGAGAGAAGATGGAGATGAATAATGGAAAAATTTTCTCTCAGAGCACATACTAAACTCTCGCCTTTTTTTTTTATAAATAGTTTTGCAAGGTGCTTTTAGGGGGCATTCCAGATGTTTGAGCTTGGAGTATATATTACAGACTTTGTGTGTGTGTGTGTGTGTGGGCACATGTGACGTGTATGTCAGGCTTTTGGATGTGGCTGGAGAGTGATGGACGAGCGCTACGCTCTCTCAGCTCTTGGTGCATGCACACAGCCTACGCACGCGGGGCACTCATGCGAATGCCCCCCTTGAAATCTGCAAGGGACCAGTCAGACATTTTGTTAAATTGAATTAGCGAAAAAAAAAAAAATAATAATACTCTACCAGAGCCCTCTGCCGGGGGTAAACTTTCAACGAGATGTATGAAATTACCGAAAATTGGTTTAGACAAGGGGAGAGATATTTTTTTTTTTGTGAGTAGGGATCCCCCAGTATTATGGTGCAATTTTTAGAGAGGGAGAAATCGAGAAAGTTCTGAGCTCAAATGAGTATTGAAAAATTGCCGGTCTTAGCTCGTGCTACTAACTAACTATAACCTCTTAATTAAATAACAAAAAGTTTCTAAAAAAAAATAATATTATTTTCTTTTTTAACCCTTTTTGGCTACAGAGGCCATTTTATTCGTATAAATTTTAAATACAAGTATCGATGGCTACCGGGGGGCGTTCCACATGCTGATTGCTCGGGGTCACCAATCTCGAACTTTCGCCTTGCTCGGCATCACTTAACTGACTGTTGCTCTTCTCCGTTACCAGGCTCCCCGGCAATATTAATATGAATATAGGAGGTGTAGCAGCTAAACCATTAAATAAAACACTTTTTTTTTTTAATCATCGGCGTTTCGGTCGCAAATCACGAACTTCATCAGGACCTATGGTCAAAAATATTAATTTTCAAACAAATTGTATAATGACTTCAAAAAATTTTTTGTCGAAAAATAATTATTAATAAATTTAAAATAAAGTGCGAAATAAAATGAGGATTTATCTTTTATTTTAAATTGTATAATATTTATAAATAATAATATAATTTTGATATTATGGAAAAAATTATATTATTATTTATAAATGAAGGAAGTTATACATAAAGGAACCCATCGCCATTATGATCGAAATTGAGAGAAGAATGCCATCTTGTAGGGAATTTATTTAAATCACAACATTATTACTCTATGCACTTTTTGTATAAAAGTCGTTGCCATTGGGTTTGTTTAGAATTATGCAAATGAAATGCCTTTTATCTAAGATTTAAGTTAATGGCGCTTGGTTCCTTCATGCATAACATCGTCCAAATATTATACAATTTATTTGAAAATAAATATTTTTTACCATCATTCCTGACGAAGGTCGTGATTTGCGACCGAAACGTCAATGATTAATTAATTAAATAAAAGTATTTTATTTAATCTCCTTGGCCGCTACGTCTCATATATTCAAAGTCTACAGTCACTTCTCACTTGTCAAAATGAGAATATACATTTTAAAAAGCACCTAAAAATTAATTGATTTTTACATTTTAATCAAAATCGTTCGAGCGAATTTTGAGAAAATCGAAAAAAATTGAAAAAGTGCATCAGTAAAGTACTAGTACTCTTTGGCCGATTTTGTTCAAAAGCTTCGTGTCACGCCCATGGGGGTGCCTAACTTAAATATAAAATTTCAACCTCATAGCTCTTTTCTTTCTTGAGATATTTTGTTCACAGACAGACCATTTTGCGAAAACCACTTTTTTTAGACTTATAACGTGATATCCATCAAAACCTCGACATTGAATTTTTGACATGAAACCTTTGAATTAATTTAAATAAATGTTATCGCTCAGATCGGGGAAAAAAATGAAATTAATTCATTCATTGGTCAAAATGTATCATTATTGAAATTCATAATTCAATTATTGTTTAACGTATTATTATAAATGTTCATTTTATTTAGAATTTGTATGGTCTGTCATGTGATGATATTAACCTCTGCGAAGGCCGCGGGGTGAAAGAGAGAGAGAGAGAGATCAATAGCGAATTACCGTCAGAATGCCACCATACTATACAACTTGTCCAAAATGGCCATCAATGCCAAGTGACAAAAAAATGCTGCCCTATTCATTTTTAAGCTTGATTTAAATTTAATAGAAAACAGAGAGTTTATTGATCCAGAGATGAGATTTAAGAAGAAAAAAAGCATGAAGAATATTACGAAACTATTGATTAGTAGCTACTATACTTTCATTATTAACTTGGAATAGAATTGTTGAGGAAGCAAATTCATAAAACAGGAAAGCCAATTAAGTCGATTGTGCAACCTTTATTCTATTCTCTTGCATTGGAATTTAGAACAGAGGTAGAGGTGCTGCTTCCTCTTTAAGGGGGTTCAGGAGCGACGTCTAAACGTACTTTAAAAAAAACTAGACTATTAATAAGGAATTTTTCAATGCACGCTAACCTCTACTACACCAAGCCCCGAGGGCATAGAGAAATATTTATGTATTCTATGAATGTAAACAAATCCTCAAGCAGGCACTGGATTGGAATAGTAATAAAATTTTTTTTTTTATATAATTAACAAAAACGAGCCCTCGGGCTTGGCGTAGTTGGTAGCACGCCTGCCTTGTATACCAAGCGTTGAGGGTTCGGATCCCAGGCAGTCCGATGATTTTATTTAAGCGTTTAAAGTCTTATATGGCATATGTTGCCGAAAAGACTGTGTGTATGCGTGTGTTAACAAAAGGCGAGGGTCCGCCGAAGGTGGGCCCGAGCCAGCTGAGGAGGTCCAGGAGGGGTAGTCCCCCCGTCTAGACGCCAAAGGCGGGCGGCACGGCTAAAAATTTATTATTACCCTCTCTAATAAATAAAATGTAGTTTATATATGTAGGTATATATATCACAAAAAATTAATTTAATACAATATTTAGATTTATGATAAGGCAAGGCTATTTTTTACGGTGTGACCGCCCCCCTCCCCCTTCCCACTAATTTTATTGTCGATTTATATTTTTCCCTTTGGCCCATGCAAATTCCCCCTCCACACCGTCATGTGATTGAACACCCTGTATGTGTGTGTTTACGTCTGCGGCGCCGGGCGTCGCGGCGCCCGAGCTGGGTGGGCCCCACACCCCCTTGCGCCCTTTGGTACCAACTCCTTCTTCCGCCAGACCTCATCGTTCCAGCTGTCCTCGTCATTGTATCTCCCTCTCCTCTTTCTTCTGTGACACACACACACACACACACACACATACATCTTTCTCAATTTCATCAGCAATTTTTTTCAGACTCATCTGTTTTCTTTCTATTTATAAACTCTTTCGGCGTCTTCTATTTTTTTTTATTTTCTCAATTATATATCTATCTACTTGTGGTTTGTATAGTTTTGTCTCTAGTTGGTGAGGTGTTTATTTAATTAACTTTTATTATTTTGTTTTTGTTTTGTTGGAATGTTGCCTGCCCTCTTATTCAGCAAGCAATCTGTAGTCATCATGCTATGAGGAGTTTGCCAATTGTCAATTTAGCGTTTCGCTGATTTCCAGGAGAAAAAAAGAGAAACTGAGTCGAAACACAAGGAAAACGATTTAGAGAAAAAAAAAAGAGTATACATTTTGTATTTTGTGGAAATTCTGCATTGTTGGCATTTTGTGCACTGTGCTTGGCTTGCTGTTCCTTTCGAGGTGTTTTCCGTTCTATTTCTTTTTTAATGGCCAACTCTTCAATATTTCAAATTAGGTATGACAGAAATAAAATTTTAAATAATAATAGAAAAAAGAATGAATTGGCAGTAAAAAGGCTTAACAAATACATAAGAGAGGTTTAGATGGTGACCGCAATTTTCAACATTATTAATTTATCTTCATTTTAAATAGAAATTGGATTCCCTCCATCTCAATCAGTGAAAGTCGACTCTGACTTTAGTCAAGAATCGATCTTTTACTGAAAATAATCGACTTTTTAGAATCGAGTTGAAACTCTTTCAAGTCGATTAGAATCGATTCTCACTGGAGAATTTTGACTTTTTTCTTACAATACTTAGTATCCGATGCTAATATAGTTTGTAACGTTTTCATTGATTGACTTTCATCTTTCTTTCTTTTAAAACATACACATAACACACCAATCAACATGCTTTCTAAGATCGGTTAGTGAACATATGTGTCATTCTTAATTCCTCAATTTTAATCTTTTATTTTTATTACTTTATTTTAATGTTCGGTGCCATATCATGTGCCATTTTTAAATCTTATATTCATTACCATATAATAGGAACCGACCGAATATTCGGTTACGGTTTCGGCCAGTTTCGGCCAAAAAGTAGCCGAAACCTGAGTCTGAAAAGATGGGATGAGACTCGCAGGCAAAAAAAAAGGTTATTTGCACTTGAGGGAAAAAAACTTTATTAGTCTCCCTAAAAAAAAAAGTTAAAATGATTTTCACGGGAGGGGAATAAAATTTCAAAAAAAAAGGTAAAATGATATGATTTTTTTATAGGAAATACAAGTTTCGGTTTAGGCCGAAATTAAGATTGAGGCCGAATATTCGGTTTCGGTTGAAAATCTTGTTTCGGTCGGACCCTACTATATATATTATAAATAAATAAATATATTTAATATTTTCTTAGTAACTCCTAAGCACGGGTTATAGAGTTTTTACAAACTCGATTTGAAATCGAAAAGTCGACTTTCAGAAATGATTCCGAAATCGAAAATCGACTTTTCGAGCGCCTTTTCCACCCCTAATATAGAAACATGATTAAAAATCAAAGAGATACTCTAAAGTAGCATTAAACTCTTAGGCCTGATCATTTTGAATGAATATTACAAGCAAACAAAAACTATTTATTTATTTAAAAGAATCTAAAGATATTAAATTCAAAGATAGTTGAATTTTTAGGCGCATCAACACCTCGTGGTATTTTATAAAAAAAACATTTAAAAATACTTCCCTCTAGACCAATTTCCTAGTCTTGAAAGCTCGCTTTTAATTACTCTACCGGGCAAACATTCATTTTTTATAGATGCAGTAATGGATATCTAATTTCCGCTTTTGCACACATCTTTAACGTCCGTAGGCAGTTAGTTTTGTACTGTGAACTCATTTCCCATCCTCGATTAACATGAAATGCAGACTAGCCATTTTTTTTTTTAATGCATTAATTATCTTGTATTTTCAACTTCATCATAGGTTTAATGGCTCGGCATATATCTTCGCTTGAAATAACCTTTCAATCATTATACTTTTACTAATCATTAAAAAATGTGTTTTAATAAATTTTTGACAAGGTAATCATCGAATTTGAATGAATATTGTATGGTACTAAATTTTTTAAGTAATTATTAGAAAGAAAGAAAAAAAATTATTAGTTTTTGTGAATTTTGACCACGAGCTACCCGAGCTGGGACTGGCAATCCTTTGGGGTCTGTTCTATTTCTTCCGGTCGCTAAAAACCGCTAGCCCCCTTACTGCCGACCCCGCACCGCGGGAACAATAAAGGCAAAGAAAGAAGCAGATTTTAATATTTCTGATAGAATAGTTTTTTTTTTTAACACACTTTTTTCCATTCATACTCACACTCGCGACCCTTGGTATAGAAGGCCACTACACCAAGCCCGAGGGCAGAATAGAGAGTTGCATTTATTCAATAAATTAATGTTTTATGGCTGTGGAGATTTACTCAGGATTCGCAGGGACTTTGCAGCCAGGAGATAAATAAGAAAAATCTTTTATTTAATTTTTATTTGCTGACGTTTCGGTCGTCAATCACGACCTTCATCAGGGTCAATTATACACGATCTTAAGAGACATCCGAGCAGCAAGTAAAGGATAATATTTTTGTACATATCAAAGTAAAAAGAAATTGTATTTAATTGCAATGAATATTAAAATACCTAGGATCGTGTATAATTGACAATATTTGCCCAGATGAAGGTCGTGATTGGGGACCGGAACGTCGACAAACAGAAATTAAATAAAAGATTTTTTATTTAATCTCCTGGCTGCAAAGTCCCTGCGAATCCTGAGTTTCATTTATTATTTTTTTAAAGTTTAAAAACGCCCCCCCCCCCCACCTTTCTAGGATGACCATACATACCGTTTTGTACGGAACAGTACCGTTTTTTTTTTCATATTTCTCAGCCATACCGTCGATTTAATAAGAATTTCAATTTTGTCCCGTTTTTGTGAAAACCTTCGTAATCATTATTATTATTTGAAATTCCTATCAGGAACCTCGTTTATTTAGATGCTTTCGTGCACGAAGACACACACCTCAAACCCAACCGGCCTTAACAATCTACCGGCCATCTAACGTGAAGTTACATTATTTTCTATCTCTAACTCCTCCTCTTGCATTCCTGAATTCTTATTTCTGGTTTCTTTTATCCAACCTCTTCTATGCTATGGAGGATGCCCTAGTTGAGGAGGGACTCCCTCAGCACCGGCGTGTAGCCTACACCTTTCGAAGAGAGGGAACCTTCTTTAAGTCCCTTCCACAGGACGGGATGCCACAGCAACTCCCTCTCCTCGTAGAGTTGCCTGGGGGCTATTGTGGTAAATAAATATTTTTATTTAATGAAAAATTCCTCACGCCCAGGATTTGAACAGGGATTTTCTTTGTAGAAAGCCGACACCCTAGCCCGCTACACCAGCGAGCCCCACTAGTATGCAATTAAATAAATTAAAATTTAACAATAGCTTTTCCCTTTTGGCGCGTAGTTACTTAATTTCTCTGTTAGTTAATTTTTTAGTTGCATTGTTATTTTTCACCCAAAATAAATATTACATTATTTTTCCTTTTTTATACTAGTCCAAGTTCTTTTGATTTTTGTTTATTTTTAATCCCCGAGAGGAAGTTATTTTCGTTTGCAGTTTTAACATTTCTTTCACCCTACTCTTTGTTAAGTGTGATTGTGAATTATATATATTTATGGCACATGTGTTGTTCTGTATCAACTCCTTTGACGAGAATAATGAGGCTCTTTGAGGGAATAAAATAAACAAAGGTCATAATGAATTTTGTTAGCGCTGCATTGCCTGTCGTTTGTGATAATTGCTTTCCAAATTGATAGTAAAAAAAAGGCATTTTCGATTAATTTAAATGCCGCACAATTAATTGGAATAATTCTGACCAAGAGCATTTCGTATAACGATTCCCAAAAGATGGTATCGACGTTCACCGTAATATTTGACATATCTCGCTAGTCGCTAGTAAAAGCCAAGTTTAAAGTTGCCTATCGATTGGTAAACAGTTTGCGTTATAGGGCTCTCTCTCTTTCTCTTATCGCTCTTTTCTTGCCTTTGCTCATATTTGCACGGAGAGATAGGGGTAAAATAAAAAAAAGAACCTACTACCTAGGAATAGAAAAATTTACGGGTATTGAAATGAGAGATTTTATAATTTAAAGGTGGCTACACACGTAACGGCAAACTTGACAAGTAATCTTTTTGTACCATCATGCACAAATTCCCTTCGGCACAAGCATGCCTGTGCAAGAAACTGCTTATGCCGAAAATTAACCTCAAACTAATTAATTAATTGTTATTATTCTTTTTGCGGGCTGTAAGGGCGCCAACATCTCATCGTACTATTGGGTTGTCGGCTATTGGGCCGCCAACATCTTCATATCAGCTTGCTTGCTACACTGGCTGGCCAGGAGCCGTCAGAGTCTTCAAATTCAACTTGTCTGGAAGAGGACCGACATGTTCAACAGCCTTCAATTGCGTCCGGAAGAAGGCAGCAATTGGTGACCGAAACGTCACTCATTTTTACGAAGACCAAAGAAGCCACATATCTCCTTTTCCTCTTTTCCTTTGATTGCTTTATTTAATATATTCCTCAATAATATAAAATAAATAATGATAATAAGAGAAATACAAAAAAAATAATAATAAATTTTTCTTTTTTTTTTTTAATTTTTAATAAATTATTTTATTTTTATATTTTCTTTGTTTTGCTTTTTTGCGAGCAGATAACTCTCCCTGACTTACCACCCCCCAGTCATCAACCCTCGACGGATAGATACTGTTTGTTCAAACTCGTAAGTTTATTTATTCGAAGATAACAAGAAATACGCACTTGTTTTAAAAAGAGACATCCCGAGTCAAGAAACAAATTTTAGTTTTAACCTCAGAAGCCTCAATTCCTTTGATGTTTTATTTGCCGCTCAGAAAGTAGCCTAATTCTACTTTAACACTCAAAACCCTCATTGAAGACTATGAGGTTTTAATATGAATTACCGATTGATTTGAAATCCTAACTATAACCTCGAAACTCTAATGTATCGGAAAGTATAGAATAATTTCTATATGTATCAGGAATGAAAGTTAGAAGAAAACGCAGCCAGATTTTTTTCTTTAACAAATATATTTTAACAGCTGACGTTTCGGCTTTGGTCAAAGTCATCCTCGGAGCTGTTATCCGAGGAAGGCTTTGACCAAAGCCGAAACGTCAGCTGTTAAAATATATTTGTTAAAGAAAAAATTCTGGCTGCGTTTTCTTCTAACTTTCATTCCTGATATAAATTCCACCAGCCATAAAATACCCTTATACTAATCTCTTTATAGTTTGAAGTTTTTGAGGGTCGATTGTAGATTCTGCAGTTCTGGTTTAAACCTCAAAGTTGTAAAACCGTCCGTAAGTAGGATTTTAAGGAACAGACTGGGATTACTTTCTATGTTGAATCCAATCTCCAAAAAATTAAACTGACCCTCGAAAACCTCACTGAAGATTTTGAGGTTTAAATAGGAATTTATGTTTTGACTCGGAATATTAAATATTAATATTTAAAATTGAAATTTTAAATGAATTAATAAAATATCAAATGTCAAGACGTCTATAAAATGGCGGAGAGTTTTGCTTGCGCAAATATGCTTGTGCATGATTAAAATTCAATCGATCAATTAAAATACTTGCGCAAAATTCTACAAAAAGATTGCACATGCATGCTTGTCAAGTATGCAGTTACGTGTCTAGCCGCCTTAACATGAAGCGAAGAGGGAGAGAGGGTGGGTGAGTAGGAAGGTGATGGAAGAAAATAAACACAAATCATAAATATTTATGTTTGTTCTTTTTCAATTTCAGTAAGAATCGAAAAAGGCATCTATCTGTATTAGAGCCGATAGAGATCAAAGTGATTTGCATCGAATCTAGTTTACGAGGTATCTAGCCAAAATTGTATTAAGAAATAAATTGGATGGACATCGCACTAATTGACTAGACATATTGGATGGTATAAAAATAACATAAAATAACACTGATCAAATAATTCCCAATAAATTGGGCAACCCAAAGATTTCGTTCCTCTCTCTTAAACCGCTTATCTTAAAGCTGATATTTATTTATTTTATTGGTTGTGCTAAGATTAAACATGATTATATTTCAGGCTTTAGAAACCTGGCCTAATTATAACACCCCGGAAATATATAACCCTTTTATTAACATCTGTACGTTAAAGTTTAAATAAAATAATACAAATATTTTTCGTATCTAGTCAAGAGTCTTATAAAAAATTTGATATCGTTCCAATATATTAATTTATACAGTATAATGCCCTAGATTCTGATAAAAGTTAATAACCTCTCCCTCTTTAAGGAGATATCGGGATTTACTTAAAAATTTAATGCGTACTTTAATTTTTTACTTTGTCTTACCTATATACTGTATGTATAATATATATACAGTAATCGTTGGAGTGAATTTTGAGAAAAAAATGAAAAAGTTCAAAGTAAAATACTACAGTACTTTTTGGCCGATTTTGTTCAAAAGCTTCGGGTTACGCCCCAGGAGGGTGTCTAACTTAATTGTAAAATTTCAACCACATAGATAATTTCCTTCTTGACACACACACACATACTGACCATGTTGTAAAAACCACTTTTTTGGATTCAGGGGAACTAAAAACGGGTATATCCATCAAAATCTCGATATTGAATTTTTGATATGAATCCAATACTTTCAACATACAGGGGATAGACAAAATAATATGAACACCAGACATATGGACAATCTTTATTAATTAATAATTATTAATTAATAATGTGTTGAGCCTCCATTTGCTTGTAGAAATTTGTACAGGTTATTTGGGGGTACTCTGGGATGTCTATTTTGAGTTTTCGACCTCGAGGAACTTGTGCTAACTAGGAGTGAGGGAGGAGATGAAAAAACATCAAAATTTTAGGATTTTGTTATTTTGTTTTATGTCTGGTAAATTAAGCATATTTTGCAATACATTACAATACAAAATTGTAGATCATTAGATTTGCTAAAATTTGGTTGATAAAACGTATTTGTAGAGCCCAATATTAACCGAGATTGGTCAAAGTTGGACAAAGTTTCTCGAAATGTAAAGCAAAGAGAAATATTCGTTCGGCCGTATCTTGGTTAATATTGGACTTACAAATTTGATCTATTAACTAAATTTTAGAAAATTGAATATTCAACAATTTTCTAATGTACTATTGTGCACAAAATTTGTTTAGTTTACGAGATATAAGCAAAAAATTGAAAAAAGTCCAAAGTTTCTCGAAATGAATAAAAAAAAAATATAAACTTTGATCAGACGTATCTCGGATAATATTGAGTATACACATTCGTTTTATCAACGAAATTTTAACAAATTTAATGCCCTACAACTTTCTATTCTTATATGGTTCACAAAATATGCTTAGTTCACGAGATATGAGCAAAAAACTGAAAAAAGTTCAATGATTTTGAGGTTTTTGCAATCCCACCTCCCCCCAAGTTAACACAGGAATCTCGAGGTTGAAAACTTGAAATAGTCATCCTAGAGTATCCCTAATTTACTTGTAAAAATTTCTACAAGAAAATGGTAGCTCAAAATAATATTAATAAATAAATATTGACTAATCTCCGGAGTTCATATTATTTTGTATATAGGTAAGAGAAAGTAAAAAGCAATCATAGATTCTAGGTAGAGCAACTAATGGGCCTGGTAAGGCCCTGTGTGAGTGGGTTTTAACATGACTGTACACCACAAAGTATATGAATATATAAGAAAAAAGGCATGCGAAATAATAAAAGAAAATTTAATACCCCTTTTTAATTTTATTTGAATAAAAGAGACTTTTGGCTCCTCTAGAGAGATTTCAAACAAACAAAAGAATATTTTAAAATTTTTTATTTCCCCAAACCTATTGGATTTCACACATTTTATAAGCTTTAGAATCTTTATAAAAAAAAAAAAAAAAAAAAATTAAAATCAAGATACTCTGATCTTTATCAAAACAAATAAATAAGTATAGCTAAGAAGAATTTATTTGTTTTCTTCCCCCGTTTTAAATCAGGCTTTAAGACCATAATAATCCTATCCATTAATGCTAAACTTTTTTTTTCTTTTCTTTATCGCATAAAATAACATTTTTGTTTATTCAATAGATTTTTCTTTTATAAAATTAATGAATTTGCATTTCAATCTCATCTCAACGATGATGCTCTTTTAATCGCCCACATGTTTACATCATTGGATAAAAAGA
This sequence comes from Euborellia annulipes, assembly GCA_023213315.1. Classification (NCBI taxonomy): domain Eukaryota; kingdom Metazoa; phylum Arthropoda; class Insecta; order Dermaptera; family Anisolabididae; genus Euborellia; species Euborellia annulipes. The sequence continues at coordinate 76,433 of JAKCPI010015258.1, forward strand.
TATTTTTTACCTTTGTGTTCAATTGTTATTAATAAAGATATTAGCTCTCGGACTTAGTGTAGGGGTTAGTGTGCTAGCCTTGTATACCAAGGGTCGCGGGTTCGAATCCCAGCAAGTCCGATGATTTTATTTAAGCCATTTGAATACCAAATGGCTTAAATAAGAATGCCTGGACCCCCATTAGATATATTTACAAATAACGAGTATCATTTAAAGTCTTAAATGGCCTAAGTTGCCGAAAAGACTGTGAATGTGAGTGTGAGTGTTTTTAAATAAAAAGCCCAGCCCAGGGTGTAAAGTTAACTGCCTCTCAAGTGGATCAAAAGAAAAGGAACACCATACATAAATAGATAAATAAACGAAGAATAAATATATGCTATGTAAATATTATTGTACTTTGTTATGTAAAAGAAATAATAAAACCGGTATGGCCTGAAGCTTTAATGAAAAATATCATTCACTCATTAATTTATAAGATAGGAATGGAAAGGGCGCTAGAAAAGATTTTGATTTTGGAATCGACTTGATATGGAATCGATTCATCATTTCGACTTTTCGAATTCAAGTCGACTTTTTAAAAACTCTATAACTCGTGCTTAGGAGATACTCAGTAAATATTAAATATATTTATTTATTTATTTAAACATTTTATTAAATACAACACACATGCTCAGGGGCCCACATCTTATGGGTACGTGGATGGCGACCACGAGCTACCCGAGATAGGACTGGAAGTCCTTCTATTCTTTACATATCTGTCCCTTCCTTCTATATTTTCAATAGGCGTCAGACCGTACGACGGGCCGGCCTGTTCTATTTCTTCCGGTCGCAAAAAAACTCATTCAGCCGACCCCGCACTGAGGGAATAAGGCTAAGAAAGAAAAAGAAGAAGAAGAAGAAGATTAAATACAACACCCACAAATATTGTTTTCAATATTATTATAAAATAATATTCAATTCAGAAATTTGCAAGTGATATGGCACCGAACATTCAAAGAAAATATGAAAGTTGAATATCAAAATAAAACGTTAAAATATTAAAATTGAGGAATTAAGAATGCCACATATGTTCACTAACCGTTCTTAGAAAGCGTGTGTTGATTGGTGTGTTATGTTCAGGTTTTAAAAGAAAGATGAAAGTCAATCAATGAAAACGTTACAAACTATATTACCATCTTATACTAAGCATTGTAAGAAAAAAGTCTTCCAGTGAGAATCGATGCTAATCGACTTGAAAGGGTTTCAACTCGATTTTAAAAAGTCGATTATTTTCAGTAAAAGATCTATTCTTGACTAAAGTCAGAGTCGACTTTTCCATCCCTATTCTAAGACAAGAATAAAGGCGTCCTGAATATCAATAAAAGTGTCCGAATTTGTTTGTCCAGCCCTGAGCTTGCATTCTTCTAGGGACCTATAATGTTTGTGTTAATTATATTAACCGCCGCCGCCCCTTTTGTCTCTCTATCTCTCTCATCTTGCCCTCTCTACTCCCCTAAACGACGGCATGTGTTGATGGCAATATGTAAATAGAGTGTATATGCTGACGTGTAGTTATACATGGTTCCTGTGTGGCTGGCTACACTGAAATTGTTAGCTTAGCTCCGGGGCTCTCATCCAGGTCTAATTACCATTTGATTGCTCAGCCGCCACAAGCCAATTAATTACAATTAACTCCATATGAATCTTACGCATTCATCCAATTTCAATGACATTTAAATATTTAACTAAAGATTTTCTTTTTTTTTTAATAATTTTGTCAATTAAAGTTTGAACATTTATGTCCGGAGATATTAAAATGGAATATTTGATAATTCCGAAAGGTAATTATTTTAAGAGGATCTTTCTTTGTGTGCGTGTGTGTTCATTAGTGAGTAAATTTCTTATATTTAACAAATTATAGCCTTCAAGTTTAATTATATGCAAAATATGGCCTGAGCTTAATCAGATTCACAAATTTTATTCAATTTACAAAAGTCTCTTTCTACACACTCATCTATTAAACATTTAAATTTGTTCTTAGAGGCTTTATTGATTTTAATAGAGGCATGTATAAATATTTAGTATTTTACTTTCCCTTACCTCTATATATGTTAATATATAAAGTATTGGATTATTCATGCCAAAAATTCGATGACGAGATTTTGATGGAGATATACACGTTTTGAGGTGCCCTGAATCCAAAAAAAAGTAAAAGTGGTTTTCGTGACATGGTCTGTCTGTGACACTGTGAACGAAAA